>JAILXH010293178.1:0-16980 GCA_023558415.1 Piaractus mesopotamicus | reverse complement strand
TAATATAATATAATATAATATAATATAATATAATATAATGTATCTCATAACCCAATTATACATTTATTATACGAAGCCTAACTTAGAAGTAAGAAGCAATTCAAATGAAAAAGAGTTAATTCTAAATAGCTTTTAACTTGAAGGCTATCGTTCTGTTTTTCTGTTAAAACAGCCTATCAGCTAAAAATTCAAAGGCTAGATAGTCAGGGTGTCCAACCTCATCCACCAAGGGCCAGTGTGGCTGCAGGGTTTCACGCCAAACAAGCTGGAGCACACCTTACTCCACTTGTTTAATCAGTTGGTTTCAGTCCTTAAACTGCTGATCATGTGAGATCCTGCTTTGCTGGAGTGAAAACCTGCAGCCACACAGGTCCTTTGTGGGTAAGATTGGACACCCCAGGTTTAAACTATGCAACTCAGGTTTTGTTTTTTGTGGCTGGATACCCAAATCCCCAAGGTACTTTAGTGTCTGACTCACAAATAAGCATGACAACTGACCAAGACAGTAACACAGTGTCAACAGCAATATGTTGTTGTGTACTACTGAGTAAGAGGAACAACCAATACAGTGAAACGGTTGCATACTAATATGGACACTAAAGACATAAAAAAATACTTCTGTTCCAACTAATGCATGCTATTAAAGGATGCCTTATTGCTATGTCAAACTTTGTTTCTATAAAACTGTATTTGACTGTTGCTGGGATGTGTCACAGCATCTTGCATGTGACTGAAATACACAATAAAAACAAGGCTTCTTTTCAGTTTCTCAAGATTTTTTTTTTGATTAACTGATCTTTTTTTTTTTTTTTTTTCGAATAGTGAATTATACAGCAGGTATCATGAATGGGCTTAAGGGCTCCAGTGCAAAAGACATTAATAGGCCCCTCTTATGAAAATGATCTTGAATGAACAAACATAAATGTAATTTAAGTGTTCTTTGCTATCTCAACGAAGTTGGTGCTCTAACGTAGGCTAATGGTTAAAATCAATACTTCAGTTATCGGAGTTACCTATAATTTTAAAATTGTGTAAGTAGTGATATAAGGGGCCCAACTAAGATGTTACATAATACAAGCCATAGTGCAAATGACAGGCCTGCATTGCCAGCAGTTAAGCCACCATCCTCATCAATTTAACTCTACATTTTCAAAAATAAAGGTGCCACAAAGAGTTCTTTGAGCGATGCCATAGAACAACCACTTTTGGTTCCAAAAACAATTGTGTCTGCTATAGAGATGTGTGTTATATAATGTAATGCTTCTTTATCAAGTCAGGGGTGGAGTTCTTCCTAGAACCTTTACACTTTGTGAAGTATATCTAAACTTTAAAAAGGTTCTTTTTTAAAAGTTTAAAATCACACATATCATTTACAAAATTGGTTCTCTAAATTCTCTACACTTAGAAATATTTTCAGGGAACAAAACATGGTTCTTACAAAAAAAATGGCACGGGGCGAAGACCCTTTTTGACACCTTTGCCTTTAAGAGTGTATATCAGCAGGCTAAATTTTACCCTGATGATTTTACTCTTTAACTGTAATGTTTGAGAGTACCTTCACATAAAGAGAGATCTCCCATTCAGAAGGATCAGTACTATAAATCTTCTCCTCCACCCGCTCAGCTGGACTCATCTTTGGAGGATCCATAACTTCCTCTTGCATCACAGTTTGGGGCAACTTCTTCAGCTGAGCTGCCTCCTTCACCGCAGGCCCAGGGACCCCATTTTCCACTATGACTTCTTGATCTTTAATCTTGACACCAATTTCTCCTTCACATTCCATGCTAATATTTCTGGGGCGGCTGCCAGTAGGTTTAGGTGGCTCCTGTACCTCTGAGGTCTCGCTGGCAATTAACCAAGCAGGTATCGTCACTTTACGCCCTCCCTCTCGGCCTCTCTTCTTTGGCTCATCCTGAATGACAGCCTTCTGTTGGGGCTGATCTATCCCCTTACACTCGGCCCCCTGTGCAGCTTTTGATATCACTTCGATGACTGAACTTGGCTGTTCTTTTTTTGTGCTCTCTCCCTCTGCTGCCTTCTGCTTACTTTCAATCACTCTCATCAGCTGTTCTAGCACTAGCTTGTTGCTCCTCCTCTCCACCACAGAGGCTAGCTCATCCTTCATGACCTGCCCTGGCTGTTCTATCTTCTTACACACTCCCTTCCCTGGCTGCTCTATCTCATTACACGCTCCCTCCCCACTGACTTGCTTTAGCGCACCCATATCCTCAGTCACTCTTTCCACTACTATGCCTATCTGATCCTCCATGTTTTTACAGTTTGCTCCCTCCTTACATGCTTCATTATCTCTAACTTTGTCCTGTTCTTTCACTACATCCATCTCAACCTTCTCTTCCTCTTTTTCCTCTTCTGGTCTATCCACAATCGGCGGTGTGTCTTCAATTACTATCTCCTCACATTCTTCAGCTAATTCCGGACCGGTATCATCATGCATCTTTTCAACCACCTGTTGTGGTGGTTTTCCTTCATTCTTTGTAGCCTCTAGTTCAACAACAGGACTAATGCTGTCCTGATTCTGCTGAACTGTGACATTAGCTTCTTCCTCCTGACCAATCTTGTCCTTTACTGATACTTCACCTATAGTGGCCAGTTGTCTTGTCTCAGGCATGAGTCTGCCATTGCTCTCAAAGGCATCATCATTTTGAAAGGTTTTTGGTGATTTCTGAGTTTCTTGGCAGTTCTTTCCTGCTTCGCAAAAAGACACTTCTGGTATAGCTGCTTCTTTTCTAACTTCATCACATACAACCTCTTCATCAACCATCTCAGTTTTATTCTCTTTATGTTTTTCTTTGCCAAGACGACTAATTAAAGGTTGTTCAAGATCAATTTCCACTTTCCCCTCTTTTGTTTCAACTCCATCACTGGACAAGGTTGGTTTCAGTCTTTCTTCTTTAATCTTTCCATCATCTCTACTTATTACTGTAACCTCTTCTAAATCTTCTAATGGCCCCTTTGGGATATCTCTGACCTCAACACTGGTGGCCAAATCTGGTTGCTTCACTAGCAATTGTAATATTTCTTTTTCAGCATTATTTACCTTGGTATTCAAAGAAACAGGAACATGTTTCTCTGGCTCTGGAGATTCGTTATCTTCCACTTCTTTTACATCAAAATAGTGAGATACAGCTGGTTGATCATCCACCACCACTTCTTCAAACTCCTTTACTGTGGGAATATTATATTGCCCTTCAGATTGCTCTACTTTATCCTCTTGTACATTATCAGCAGTGGCCTCAGTCAGGTGCCCTTCAGCTACATTTGAACCATCATCAATTTTCTGCATTGCTTTATCTACAGAGAACAAAGAATTAGGCCTGTCCTTTTTTTCTGAAGTCTGCCTCTCTATCATTCCTACCTCTAAGGATGTCATCACCTGTTCCACTTCTGTCTCTGCACCAAGTCCCTTCTCAGCCTGCTCCTGAATACCTGACCTCTCCTCCATCTTCACCAAACCTTTTTCATTTGTGTTTTCACTGAGAATTTCTGACTTCCTGTCTTCTTGCTTTTGTAGAGGTCTTGGCTCTGCCTCCTGAATTTGTTGCTCTAGAACTAAAACTGGTTGTTCTTCATCTTCAGTGTTGGTTACATGCAAAACTTCAGCAATGGTCTGTGCTTCATTTTGAGTTTGCAGTGCTACCTGAGGATATAGTTCAGTTGGAGCAGTTGGTTCAGTTTCATCCTTCGGTTCAGTCTCATCCTGTGGTTCACTCACTCTGTGGTCAGCTTGTTCTAGCTCTTTCTCTGTCTTTTCTGCCTCTTCCTTAAGCTCCTCATTTGGAGCTTCTTCTCTAGGTTCTGCATCATTTGTGCTCTCCACATCCATTTTGCCCCAAGCGCCCTCGTTTTCATGCACTATGATTAGAGCCAGTTTAGATTCCTCTGGTTGGCCAAGTGGAGACATTCCGTTGCCACGTGTCTGCTTTTCTGTTGTGCTATCTTCACCTCCCATGCCAATATCCTCATCCACTTCCTCTGCTAGTTCAATCTCTTCTTCCTCTTCCTCCTCATTGCTTCGGTGGTCCAGGTCCGTACAAGGTTCCACAGTTGATTGGATGATTGTGTCGTTAGAAATGTCAGAGTCAAGACCCACGTCACTTTTGGCCTGGGCCATAATGCAAACAGAGAAAACCTACAGAATGTTGAGAGTGCGCTAAAACTGTGTAACTTCAATCCTGTACTACACTATATGACTGTCTCTCCAGTCTACTCCTTGAGCCTTTTCTGCACAGACTAGGGCTTACTCTTTCTCTGTCTACCTACCCCCCTTTTCTCCGGAGGATTATGGTGAATTTCGGATCCTGATCCCCACATGACTTGCCGGCTCTCCTAAATCCCCTCCATTGGGAGCCAGGCTGACCCAGGCTGATCGGTTTAAAGAGCAGGACACGCCTTCCACCTAACCGACTTGCCATGGTAGACAATCTGCAAGCTCTCACTCTTTGAAGGAAAAGTCTAGGAATGTTTTAGAGGAACCTGATTCATTCTGTGCACCCTCAGAGGTACAAAGGTGATCTTAAAGTCTAACTGTGTACTTTATATATGGTTTTGTTTTGTTTTTTCCGGAGGAAAGGTTTGTATTTGTATGTTTTCATAACCTTATACTTTAAAACAGAACAATAAAATAAAAGCTTGGAGTCAAGACAGTGTGTACAGAGTTCATGAACTTTAAAAAACGTAAATGAAATGAAATGTGGTAGAATTATGTTCCCTAAGTAAAGGTATTGAAGTGACAAGAGAGAGACTGTCCCAGTAATAGTTTTCTGAGAATGTAAGGATATAGATTTGTGTCAATCTCAGAATTAGACCACAAAGACAACCCTTACGTACTTGTCCTGTTCAACTTTAGAAGGAAGTTGACTTTCAGAATAGTTATAACCAGGGCTGTTTCTAAACGTCTGGAGACCATAAGCAGCATCCTACCTGGGGGCCCACTCACCCCAGAGACATTATTTTGTAAGACAAAAATAAATGAACACTTGTGTGTTTAAGTGGCATGTGCCCCGTTTCTGCTTTCTTGATTTGTTGGAAACAAAGTCATCAGTGATGAGGAAACAGCCTTGAATTTAGGAGCAGAAACAACAGTTTACTTGGTTGTTGCAGTGCATCAAAAATAAATACCATATGCTCTGAAATATTCTGCATGCATACTGACACTTAAAGGGGAATTCCACTAATTTTCCCAAATTTCTGCAGAGTTCAGTTGTTTAGCTACCAATGTCAGTAAACAAGTAAAAAAAAGTGATTCAGATTGGTCTGAGAGCCCACCTCTACATCAAAGTCATCTGGACACCTATTAAACCATTATAATCCTTTACACTGTGATAACAGCCCATCAGGAAAACACATACTGATTAATGGACACCACCAGGAGCCAACAGAAACTTTCAATGGTTTCTATGATTTTTATTTTTTTCCAGCAGAGGTTGCAGTGCATAAAAAATAACCGCCAAAAGAGGGCGCCACACAACCACTTACTGAGCCACCGTCGACTGACAGCCCTGACCGGATAAACACGGTCACTGTAGTAAAACCGCACTCATTCGCACTGTCTGCCCAACAGTGGGCCAGATTCTGTCGCGCTGGTCAGTTTGTAGGACTACTCGTCGTCCTTTCTTCATTACATCGAAAAGGTAGACTGACCAACTGACGCGGGCTGACAGTGTTCGTACGTCAGCGGAAACCAGAACGTCATATCAGCTGTTTTCCTTCCAGCGTAGCAGGCGTCATTTCCGGTTTCGAAAAACGATCCAATTGGGCTTTGCTTTTAAAAGTTTGAAAACGTTTCACAATTACACGCAAAAAAGGGCAATAAGCGCAGCAACAGGTCTGCGCTGTAACTCAGGCTGCATGGGCGTCTTGTAATGTGCATCGGTAAAGCTGATGTCGGACTGCTTTGTTGTCACACGACAACACCGCGGCTCCACTGCGGCGGAGGGCTGTTAGCGGAGGAGCAGCACGGCATGAGCGCAGCCCTCCGCTCCGTTTGACGCCAGACATTATCACTGCAGCGCCGAGCGTGTCTCCATCTGCCATGCAGGAGCCCGAGAACGGAGAGGGAGAAGGGGCGGCCACAGCCGAGGTGCAGGTGAACGAGCAGCCCAACGCGCTTATCGCATGCAAAGTCCCTGAAGAGGTCTTCAACGCCAGACATTTAAAGGTAAGCCGCTGCGGCTCGGTAAACATCAGCTGCCCTGATCCGTCTTTAATGTTGAACCCGTGTGACCTGCTACAGACCGCTTAGTCACCAAAACCTTACAACCCACTAGGCAGTAGCTGTTCTTCTGTTACAGCTTTACAGGTTAACTGTGCAATGAATCCTCATCATCTGTTCGTGGACATAGGAAGCAGGTACTGGTCCAAATAGGACGCCCATGAGGAGTTAGGGGTGCACGATAATATAATTTCACGATACACGGTCTGCATCACGATATTTAGATACTGAGGTTTGATAGGACAAAAAAAAAAAAAAATGTAAAAAAAAATGCTGTTGAATTTGAATATGATTTTGATGCAGTTTTTGTATACTGAGCTGTACTATTTCCAATTAAACAGGCCTAATTATGGTGTCTTCATAATAAATCATTAAGATATACTGGTAGCCACCATATATGCTAAGGAAAGCTTATTTGGACATAAAGTGGCATACATTGTCACGTTAATTATAAATATTGTCACACTGGCCCAACCATTAAGCGGAGTAACAATAGCATACCCCACATCGCCTGCAAGAGTCAGCATATTACTGTAACACAAGATGACTCATATTTTTAACCATTCTGTCTACCATTACAGTGAAGCTGGGGCAGAATGACACAAATTGCTGAATAACAGACCAAATGAATATCAGTTGCAAATTATCATATCATCTCTACCCTTCGGTAATTTTGTTATTTAGGCTCAATTGAGTTTAAGTTTTCATAACAGCCATGACATGCAGTTAATCATCAAATGCAAAAATGTAAGATTGATCCTCAAGTACATTCAAATGTAAAAAAGAAGCATGCGGGTATTCAAGTCATTGAACTTTAAGACAGGGGATGGTGTGGATGTTTATACAAGCTTCATTGTGTGGTAAGTCAACATTTGTGGATCTGGAGTGCTTCTGATGATTGTTTGATACCTCAGCCAGATTCCTACAGTCTTGAGTAATGGAACTTCGGAATAGGGATGTCCAGGCCAATTTTTTTGCCCCCAACGCCAATCTGAGTCATTTTATATCTGAATCAGATACATCTGCCAATACCAAGTAGACAATACAGCTGCACATTGCACACTTCTAGCATGTTTAAATAGAGCAAAACAAACCAAACTAAAGAAAAAGTTTGATAGACACACACTAAACAAGTTAGATGTTAAAAGTTACCTTATTTTAAAAAAGATGGCAATAAGACACATTCAAGCTGATATGTAGTAAATTCATATTTTGTTGTAACATAAACTGTGGTCAAGCGCTTTAATTTGTTTATAACAGTAAAAAACATATTTTCTTTACTAGTGAGCCACGGCTCCTCTCACTGAACACAAACTCATTAAGGCTCTACTCTTGGTAAATGTCCAGCCCCCCAGCTGAAATGGAGATTTTGATTTGTCTTGCAAATGAGTGTGTTATGCTAATTATCCAGAGTGTCACAGACTAAATATAAATGTTTTTTGAGATATTTTATTCGCTATTTAATATTAACTTATGATTAAGTGTTTGTTGACTCATCATCATCATCTGTTCCTAGCTAGTGTCTGGACAGGGGTGATCTCGTAACCAGTACGCTGCTGTGGGTGCCACAGGATTCTGAACTTGGTTGACAATGTTTCTTCATCTTTTATGATTCATATCTAATGTTCTTGGTTGATGGAGATAAAGCTGTTGGTTCTGTAGGTCTTCCTCGATTTGCTTGATCCACGTTTTCTTTGACGCAGTGCATTGGATTCTTCATTGAGTTGCTCCAGAGAAGTTGGTGCGGTATATGGTTTATGCCCATTGTTGACTCATCTGAGGATTTTGCTGCCCGTTACTTTAAAATAGTAAATGTATCCCAAGGAACTTATTTCTTCTCTGCTTTGAACAGATAAATAGGATTTGTGCACTAAAATCTGCAGAAAAATGTCTTATTCTTATTCAAATGTGTTGCTATACAGGATGTGTTTACATATTGTCACTCAGAAAATCAACAGAAACATATCATTCGATGGGGAGTGTTCAGACCTTTGCATATGACTGTATCTGCATGAAAAATATACATACTATAATATTTGCATCAGCCCACGGACTTAAGCTGTGTGTCAACTGTGAAAAGGTGAACTGAGGCTGCAATTTGTGTGAAGATGGGTGAATCGTGCTTATTCTTTAGTGAAAGTAGTTTTTATTTCGGTACATGAACTTGATATTGAGGTCACAGGTGTGTAAATAATTATGAAACACATTAGTACATCAGAGCATTAGTGGATTACATTCATTGTCCAGTGTAAATTAATAGCTGACCATAAAATGCTTAAGTCTGGCAGTGCAAAAGATAAAATGTCACTAATAATATATTAATATGTATAAAATATAGTGCACTTATGTGTTACTGACTGTTGGAATAGACATGTCTCAGTAGGTCAGCTTGTTCTGGAATAGCTTTATTACAACTCACACCTGAACACTTTGTCGTAGCAGATTAGGTTATAAGGTTGCCACCCCGAATGTTTTGTACACTGAGTGTAAATTTCTGGCTATTCCATTGGTACCATGCGTTCTGTTTTGGTAGAAAGGGACGTATAATTATAAGAATTATACATACCAGAGCTCTAGAAATATCCTTGACCTCAATTGCTCTAGTGAACAAAATCCCCTGCTATGCTTTTTCCAGTCACAATGAGGTCAGTGGCCAATCGCTTTGCACCAAGCAAGCTCATATTAGCCCTAGAGGACAGGCTTGTGTGTTTTATAGCTTCTTTTCTCCTTCTTTCCATAGTGTTTATATTGAGAAAGCCCTGATTTGTTATGCATTGAAATGTGTGTTTGTGTGTTTAATCACTGACTAGGCTTGTGTCTAACTCCACAGCACTGTGTTTGTGTTTTTTCTTCTGTAATGTGAATTCGGCTTACGAACTGCTTGATACGTAGCTGATAAGTTAGACTAGATTTGTAAAAGCAAGAGAAACACTAAACTTCCAGACCAAAGCATGATGTCTAGTGGTTAGGCTGCAATAGCTCAGGCATTGATCTATCCGCTAGCATTTCCTTTTCAAGATGCACATCATGTTTAGCTTCCTTTCTGAGGTTTGTGGATGAATCCATCCAGGCAGTCTCAGAAATAGATGGCTTGGGCCTAAAAACATGCTGTAAAAAATCTACTTCAAAGATAGCAGTTTGATTCTGAATATTGAGTATGATGTAAGCAACACAGCAGCAAAATTAAATTCAGGATTAAAGAGCCAGGCTGAGGCTGTGAGGACCAAGTGATACAGCAGTTTAAATGTGGTTACATGCTATTTGTTTAAATCTTAAAGGCCCATTTCAGTCATGCACTTTTAATTACCATTTTAACAAGCTTACATGTAAACTGTGGCAGAACGTCCTGTATCAAAACAAAATGTGTTTCCCAAATCATACAAGAGGAAAGACACCATTGTCTCTTCTGGATTATGGTGGTGTGATTTACAGATATGCAGCTGCAACTATTCTCAAATCTTTAGACTCTGTATACCACTCTGCTTTATGATTCATTATTGATGACTCCCACAATGCCCATTACTGTATGCTTGATCAGATGCTGTCTTTGGTTTCCACCAAACAGAGTTTCTGGTACTGTGGTCAAACAACTCAATCTTTGACTCGTCTGTCCATAGAACATTGTGCCAAAAGTCTTAGTCCTTGCCTAGATTTTAGCAAACTTTAGTCCTGATGTTCTTTTTAGATAGCAGAGGCATCGTCATGGTGCACCTCCCATGTAGGTCAAATTTGTACAGTTTTTTTCTAATGGTGGATGCATCCACCTTTACATCAACAGTGGCAAGAGCTACCTGCAAATCCCTTGGGGATCTAAGAGACTTCTTTTAGCATCTCATGCTCTGCTCTTGGGTTAAATTTGCTGGGGCAGTCTGGCTCGGACAAGTT
This sequence comes from Piaractus mesopotamicus, assembly GCA_023558415.1. Taxonomy (NCBI): domain Eukaryota; kingdom Metazoa; phylum Chordata; class Actinopteri; order Characiformes; family Serrasalmidae; genus Piaractus; species Piaractus mesopotamicus. The sequence continues at coordinate 6,863 of JAILXH010293178.1, read as the reverse complement.
GGAAGTGGATTTAAATCTTCTCTTCTTGTAGATGATCTTCCAGACATAGGAGTGTACAAAAAGAAAAGACAAAAGAAAATTGCATTACTGTTTATTTCAATTATATAAAAGATGACAAAATTATGTTGAATTGACCTTTATTTATCAACACTGTTTAAATGAGGTTTGATCTCTCTAGCACCAAATATGTTGAGAAGATGAAAACTTTTCATGGAGTATATTTACTTCTTCAGAAGGCTGCATGTATGGTTTGCTCCTGTTGAATTAAGTTTCTTTTAATTTTTTGAGGAGAGTATGACAATATTTATTGTTATTGTGATTAATTATGTGACATTGTCACTGTATGCTTTTCTGAAAATATTATAGATAAAGTCAGAATTAAAGAATAATTAAGACTAATTAAATGTTTAATTAAAAAGAGATCATAAAAATTTCTGGTGTTGTCTGTTGAATGAAATCATAGTTTTTGATAGTGGCACTGCTGGCTTTTTTTATTTTGTTTGTTTTAACTTGTGGTTATGTTGTAATGCCTATTGTGTACCATGAAAACTTATCGAATTGTTGTGAAATTACACCGACTGGCCACTTCATTAAGTACACCTTCATTGTTGCCACTTTGTTAGCATCAATAAAGTTTTTAGAGCCTAATAGAGTGCTTTGTGCTGTCTCACAAGGTTCTGTTTTAGACCTCCTCTACCTACAGCCCCTGGGGCATGTTATCCATGAACAGGGTAAAAGGCAATTAAAAGTATGCAGAGCAACAGATGGACTACAGTCTGCAATTGTAGAACTACAAGGTGTACCTATATAGTAAGTAGAGCTGATAAAATGGACAATGCATTCATACAAGAAGGTGTAGTTAATCAAGTGGTTGGTCAGTGTATATTTTTGTCATTTTGCGCACCCCTCCAGGCTCTTTCCATATAAATGTTTACCTAACTATTTTTAAATTCAATATGCTTATCACGTGTTTTACCACTGAAAGTAAGGAAAGGTTCTCACTGTAAAGCACCTGGTCTTTGTTAGCTGGTTAGTCGTTCCCCATTTAAATCTACTTCCTCTCTGGCATCTCTTAAGGGAATGAAAAGCCTAAAACACTGCATGTATAAACACTGCATGTATAAACACTTGTCTAGCTCTTGTCATCATTCCTTCATTATGCTACTAAAAAGGCTGGCCCTGACACAGCTGAACTACTTGACTTGTTACTATCTTAGTTGTTTTTGAAGCACTAAGCATCTTTGTCTTTTTCCACTACACTCTGGAAAAGCATGTCATGCATATCTTTGTATACACAACATTCTTTTGAGTAGTCATGCATTTGGAACACGATTTTCCACCTCTTCTGCCTTCTCTTAGCATCCTAATAGGACAGCTGGTCAAGAGTTGCGTTGCACAGTGGAATAAATACAAAACAGAAGCTTACTATATTAGTTGCATGTGTATAGAGTAGAGAGATGGTTCAGAAAGACAGAGGAAAGTTGCAGATGCAAGTGACAAGATGTAAATGAAAAGAATAGATTTCACTGTTTTAGATACGCTTCATGTTTGAACACTGGATAAAATCCAAGATTCTGTTTTCACCTCACATTTAAGATAAAATATAAATGTTCTCTTTATTACTACTTCTTACTGTAACTTATTAATGATATTAAGCTTTAGAAAATGTATATATCTGAACAACAGTGAAATTTAATGGCTTCTTCATGTTGGCTAACTGTCTTTTATAAAAGTTGAACCTGGTCAAAATATAAATGTACTGCAAAAATAGTGCTACGCACTGGGTGCTGGTTATTTATTACAGTTCCTGTAACACGACACCTTCGGCTTTGTTTCCAAATGGAAAATATTACTAGCCTTTGTTGTGTCCTGTCTCACAAGTCTAGGTTATGTTTGTCCTTCTGTGTGGAAACTTGATAGGCATCAGCTTTCACTCTCTACATTTTAATATTAACTCATTTTTAATCTTAATGTGCAATCAGCACTCTCCCACTTGTTCAGTGGGTGGCTCTAGTTTTGTGTAGTGGCCCTGTGACAGCATTGTGAGTTGAATTTAATTGATTTGAACTATAATAAGGATGTCGCTATCAATTACATTTGTAATCTACTAATTATTTTGATGATTAATTAATCTGAATTTTTAAAAAGGACAAACAACAAGAACTGATTCAACTGAAGAATAACTAAACCATATGTTTGATTAAAACATTATGTCAAAAAGATAAGGCCTGTGGATTCCCTGCCTTCTTAGTACTGTGCTATGTCAGGATGAATATTAGCTTATTAAGCAGTGACAAAGCACACGTTTATTCATATAATATTCAGTTCTGTTTTTAACCATCTTGCTCAATAAAAATATTATGTATATATTAATAAGTAAATGCCATTAGTTGAAGCTTGGTGTGTTTTATTTGTAATGTAAGGCTTTTACTAAAAATAAATTATCTAAAATGTGGTATATAAATATGAGGACTTGTAAGCTAGTTAGGTTAGATGGAGTTAGTATCGGTACTCTCTATCAAGGATGAGGTATTGGTATCGGAGGGAAAAAGTGGTATCAGTACATCTCTAGAAATTGTAGTGTCTTCAGAATCACTCTAGAATTCTGTTTTACTGTTTTACTAATTTCTGCTTGTTCTTCTATGAGGTTTCTAATAGTGTTACTGCTGAACTAGCACTTGTGCACATAGACATTTTTGGCTGTTCTCGATTAAATACAGTCATTTAAAGTTTGTAAAAGACATTATTGTATATTTTAGTTTGTATGCCGATTTGCAGATTGATTGATTGATTTGATTCCTCTGTCACTTTCTAATTATATTGGCAATTAATAATCCCCAGAAGGCCTAGAATTTCTAGAAGTGAGGTTACCCACAACATTTTACAGTTCAGGCAAAAAAACGTACGTACGTAACGTACGTAATAAGGCTTTAAAACTAGGGTTGCACTTAAACACATTATTGGTTTTGGCGATGGGGTTACCAATACCTGTGACCAGTACCACAAAGCAATTTCTGATGCATGCATGCGTGGCAGTAGATGGAACTTTAGAACAAGTCAGCGGTGTGAGTTGACAAGTAGCATTTAAAAATGCTAATGGCTATATCTGTAATGCCAGTATTTTGTGGCAAGGCAGTAGTTGTGGGTGTTCCTAAGACATTATTTCACCGATAGCACAAATACACTAGATATACAGCGTGCAAACAGTGTAAAACACGCTTACCTAACCAACTTACCTCAACAGTTGAGCCATGCTTCTTTCAGTAATCTCGCATCACCCACTGTGTAGTCACTTACAGTCTGAGTTAATGTTTGTCCAGGTTGTCACTGAGGAAGCGAACGTTAGAGAGACATAAGGAATAAAGGAAGGAATTGGGGTAATAGTAGCCTTTAATCTTGGTTTAGCCTGTAGCATACAAGCCTGCTCGTCAGGCTTGTGTGCCCACCAGCCCCGCCTGCATCACGCACCAGCAGGGTCTCGTGGTCTTTTGAGAAACGGCTCAGCTGCTACTACTGGCAGTGTGAATGACTAATATTTACTAAACTGCAGAGTCTTCACTCTGACATGTAAGCACAAGTATACTCAACACACGTGTGAGACAAATGACTTAAGAAATTCGGATGTGAAACAACATTCAGCATGGTTTTTACCGAGTCAGAGGAGCTGCTGCGTGCTTACACGTACAGACATCAGGTTTATCCATATATTGTTTGGTTCTGTCTTAAACTATTTTGCATTTACTGTTAAATATAGTTCTTAGTACTAAGTATATGATAAACAAAAACAGATAAGTCTTAGGCACCTGGAATGGTTTTCCAGTATCGTTAAGGAAAAAGTGGTATTGGTGCAAAATATGCACAGCATTGCTCAATGCAAAACATTGATTAAGAAGATACTTTTTATAAATTATGTTAGATCTTCAATCAAGTTTAATTGTGTAATAATGGCAGCCATAAACTATCACGCGAAGCTGACCTTATAGAAGTGGGAAACTTATTTTCTACCAATGCGATCAATTATGTGTGCGCAGAGAACATGTGGAAATTGTTCTGCCTGTATGTTGTGTCTGATTGCCTTTTGATTCTGACTGACTCAGTCCCAGAAGCATGCATACGGCACCTGTTTGAATGCTGCAGTACTCTCAAGCTCTTTGTTCTTTGTTCTGTATTTGACTTTGATGTTAGGTGAACATATGTGTGAAGTGGGCTTTGTAGTTGGCAGCAGCTGCTCGTCTTACCTCAGTAGATTTGTATGGGTGTTTTGCTTTGAGTTTGCATACTCAAAGGTGCACTTTTCGTTGCACTTTGTATTTTTGAAGAAATGGTCAGAAATGTTCAGCAAAAAAGAGCATAGATGCTTATAAGGTGAGGATGATAATATTTAGATAAGTTAACTTACAGAGGTATAGCAATATGGCAGCATTAAAGTAAAAATGTATTTATTTGAAGTAGTTCCTCAGGTAGAACCAGCTTTACTCTTTAGATCTCCCCATAGGATGACTCTTTTAAGTGCCGGACTAAAAGGGTTATCTACAACTTGCTGTTTCTCTGTTGATGTATTGTGAGAAGAATTAGGACTGTTGTGATTTGTCTTCAATAGGGATGTCTATTTAAACTGATTTTGATATTCAAGTATTCAAGTGTTAACTGTGGAGAAAATCAATGGCAATAAAGGAACAGATTTTGGCTGAAATGTTTAAGATCTAGCATTAAAATTAGCTTAACCTATTTAGAGATGAATACCTCTCTGTCTTCTTCAGTCATCTCCTTAACAATGCTTCCTTAGCAACAAGCCCATGTCAAGGCACTCGCATTTCACGGAAGCAAAGTATAACATACTCCCAAATACAAGCAAAACAGTTCAGTTAAATCACAAAATCATGAGTACTCGAGTATCACTTATATTCTTTTGACAGTAAATCCAAAGTCCAAGTTTTAAAGACTAAACACAACAAACAGAAAGATGTTAAAGTACTTTATGAGGAAAAAGATATACAACGATGGTTTAAAGTCTCTTAGCTGGAAGACCTGGAATTATTCCTTATCTCTCTACCAGTTTCTTGGGCGATGATTTTTAAACTCCTCGACCAGTGGTGAATATTTTAGAAAATATCCCTGCAATCAGTACAAAATAATACAATACAGTACAAAGCAAAATAAACAAATCAATGTGAAGTGGCAGCTATTATGTGCATTGTGTGTACTCACACTAGAAATCACATTTAAATTTGCGTGGGGCACAAAAAGTGATAATACTCATGCAGTGATCTAGAGACGAATGCAGATATGATTATTTTTTTATATGTCTCCAACAGTGTAAATCTCACATGGTTTGTTATGCATTTGGACTTTAATATCTCGGGTGTTTGTGTTTTCAGTGGCTTAAAATATCCCCAGAGCTTGTCAAAGAGCCAAACACCTTTTGTCCCATACAGTTTGTTTAGCATCCATTTGATGCCTTTGCGACTTTGCATTTTTTCCATCTCCTTATTTTGGTTTCATATTTCCATTTTTCCATTTCCTCACAGAGGTGAGGGTTTGTTCACAATGGGCTCTTGCTCAGGACACACCAAAGACACACACACTCCTGCTGACACACTAAGGTTTAACTGAATGAAATGTGGTTCTGCACTCGCATGCTTGGATACCCTTAGATATGTCCAGAAGTATCGAGACTCCCCTTCTAATTAGTGAGTTCAGCTTCTATAAGGTGCACCTTTTGCTGACACAAGCATTCAATTGTGCGTGCACACACAGCTTGTATAATCTCTATAGAAAAACACTAAGAGTAAAATTGGATGTGCTGGAGCAGCTGCAATGAGCCTAATCATGTCCAATGCCAAGTGTCAGCAAGAGGAGTATAAAGCTTCCCAGCATTTGGGCTGCGGGGAAGTGGGACTGCGTTCTCTGATGTGATAGAGCATCATCGAATACAAGGTTGTTCAACTCCAGTCCTATCCTATCTATAGATTTCAGTACTGGTAGCATTTTCTGATAGGGTAATTTAGGTTATCAAAATATCCTACCTACAGTTTTATGTGGAGCGCTACCTAAAAATATGCGGTATGGTAGGAAATTTTGACAAGGTAGCACACTTCATCAGAACACCCGTGCCCGGCAGAGTTTGATAATTTATCTACTCAAATACATCTGAGTAAACTCATCTGTTAATTGTTGTGGGTGTATTTGAGTATGTGAATGATCAGTACCTGATTTGATGTTGATCAGTACCTAACCTTAGCAATGCTCTTGTGGCTGAACGTCATCAAATCCTCACAGCAGAGTTCCAAAATTTCCCCAGAGGGGAAGGAACCTGCCCATTAATTCCTATTTTTTCATTTGAATTTTCCGTTCAATCAAGGCATTAATTATCGCAATAAATGCATCCTTAATCAACAAATACCTTAAAGCTTTGCTTGGAAATGTTTAATGAGGAGCAGGTCAGCTGTTGAACATGTCTCACTGGCTAATCTAATACCGCGTCCCAAACCACGCACTTCTGTACTTTACCTACTACAGTAATGAGTGCAGGTAAATGAGTATTGATGCACTGTTTTTACACACTGTTTAGTGTGCTAGTATGCAGTTTGGGACGGGGCACCACTAACGCGGTGGGAAATCTCAGCAGTTTAGATTTCGGCTTTCGTTTGTTATCACTACAGCAACAAATCAAATAAAGTCAAGGCTCACTAAAATAATATCAGTTAATAAGCTTTAAAAATGAGATTCAAAACAGTGATCCAAAACGTGATTGCTACCTCTGCTGGATCTGTTATGGCTTCATCTCATCACAAACTGCCGCAGCACTGCTGAATAAACCTGATGTTGCCTACCAAAACACACATACACATATATATATATAT
>JAILXH010293172.1:12343-36687 GCA_023558415.1 Piaractus mesopotamicus | reverse complement strand
CTTCTAAGACTGAACTTTGGAGGCGTGTCTGCAGATTCTTTGAGGAACTGAAAGTGAGTCTCCTGAGAAGAATGGAGGCTGGAATAAAGAGAGAGACTGACTCACAGACACTCAAACAGCTGATAGCAGATTCAGTTGTTGAGGCTTCTGGGTAATTTTCTGTTAAATTTTCTGATTCCCAAAAAAATGAATAACTCTAAACACATTAAAGGTCTCTGACTTTTGCACTGTACTTAAACTACATACAGGACATATAACTTTAGGTAGAAGTACTTGCATATCGCTGTTGTCAGAAGAAAACTTTGTATCTCCATTTTTGTTGTTTTTCAGTTTTTGACATCATTTGAAAATGCGTGTTGTCCTTTACATTGTGTGTAAATTTCATGAAGAATGGGCTGAAAGAAACGACCCAAAATGACTTGGAAAAAAGTCTGGTTCCATTGACTTACATTGAAAGTACAGTAGGTTTTTTCCTTCTCCTGTAAAGTTACCATTTTTCAGATACGAGGTTTTCTTCTGACAACAGCGATATATTGTTGCTGTCCAAAGAAAAACATGTATCTCCAAAATAGTAACCTTACAGGAGAAGGAAAAAAACCTACTGTACTTTTAATGTAAGCCAATGTAAAGAGTTTTTTTTTTCTAAGCAATTTAGGTGCTTTTTTTATTGGTCCATTCACTATAAAATATTCACACAATGCAAAGAATAGCTGCCGTGCTCAAATGTTGAAGAAAAGAGAAGATTGCAAAAAACGGAGATATGTTTTTCTTTGGAGAACAACGATATAGAGTCGTGTGTAAAATTTCGGCACCCCAGTCGAAAGACATATCTTTGTTGATTAAAAGTTGAGAAGTCGACCAAAAGTCGAAAAGTTAGCGTACCCTCTGCAGAGAACACACGTCGGAACGTTTTAATGCACTTTTACTGCTTATTTGCTGAATGTAACATATTGGAGAAAAGTAAAACATTAATTAGAGCACTAACTGTGCACCAAAACGTGCAGAGAAAAAACATATTTTAGTGTGTTCCCTGTAGAGGATGTGCTAAACTTATTTTCACTTAGAAAATCACCCGAATATATACAACTGCATACATATTAGACATAAAAACAACAGAGAGAAGTCGTCCAGTGTGCGTGTGTGTGTGTTCTCAGGCTTCGTGTCTTGTGAAAACATGAGGAGAGCAGAGAGAGCGTATCCCAGCAGGAGAAGCTGCAGAGAAAACGCTCAGCGTCCCTTTCAGGGCCTTCAGAAGCTGGTCTGGAGCTGCTCTTCAGAAGCGGCCATTTGTTTGAGTGCAGTTTTCTGTCTCCTCTTTGAGGCCAAAGGATCCTTTCATGTAGCAGATGGGAGGGACTTCTAAAAACATTTCATGCAGACTTCAAATGACACACAGCTGACTCGTCCCAAAGCACAGAAAACGCTGTCCTCATGCTCGTTCTGAGGTCGCGCTGTTGTCCATACAGGGTCATAGCGAAGCCCAGCATTATTAACCCTTAGAGTTCCAGAGAACTACTGCTGCTTGACTGCACTATTTAAAAGCAATTAAAAAGTCACAATTATTTACAGTATTATTATACACAATTATTCAGTTTACATTCGGCATGGACAGGTTGGAGTTTAGACTTCTGATTTTTTTTTCTGTTTTAACATCAAAAACTATCAAATTGTGATAAAATATCTTAAGACGCATTATTTGGTATCTACTATTAATTATTTAGTAACTAATATGAATTTAACATCTTCTATTAATTATTCAGTATGTACCATAAATTATTTGGTATCTACAGTGAATTGAGTAGTATCTATACTGAATCCTTCAGTAACTACAACAAATTATCCAGTACCTACTAGAAATTACTTAATAGCAACCATGAATTATTTGGTGCCTACTTTGAATATTATTATTCAAAGTAATGTTACTGAATATTATTCAGTATCTGCTCTTAATTATTCAGTACCTACGACGCTTTATTCAGTATCTCATATGAATTACTCAGTATCTACTATAAATTATTCAGTATGCGCTATTAATTCTTCAGCACCTACTATGATTCTTCAGTATCTACTATGAATTATTAAGTATCTACTGTGCTTTATTCAGTACCTACTGTGCTTTATTCAGTACCTACTGTGCTTTATTCAGTAACTATTGGTTTCAGTAAGTACTGAACAATTCAATGTCTACTACAAAGTATGAATTACTCATTATATTCTTATTACTTATTAATAACTATTATAAATCACATGCTATCTTTTATGGATTATCCAGTATCTACAATGCATTTTGAACAACTACTTACTTATCAATCTACTATCAATCATTCAGTAACGACTATGAACCTCATATTTAGGTTCTTGGTTATGAGACCGGACCCACATCCAGACCCTTGGAGTTTCAGGGGTTAACTCCTCACTTCTGTTCATTCAAACATGTTTTGGATTAAACTGATTGGAGAAAAAATTAGAAATGCAAGTACTTTTGTCCTGAGGAACTCTGCAGCGCTCCCGTAAACAACAGACGTTTCACTGGAAGAAGTTTAATATTTACCAAATCTCACTTATACTCGCTTCTTGTCAGTTTTACAGACACATACGGCCCTCCTGCAGTCGCTGGACGCTGAGTGCCGTGTTCCTCCCGCGCCGTGTTTGATCTTGCCACTTGTGAATGATAAAATAGGTGGGAGAGACAAGAACATGTACAAAGTGAAACAATGGAGGCTTGTTCAAGAGCCAGAGTCAGACATGGGAGAAAATCTAAACCCACAGCAAAAATTAAACCGGCAAAAAAAAGACTTATACACACAGAGGACTGTGTAGATGTGTTGGAACACAGTCGAGAGGATTTGAATGTTTCCCAAATAACAAGATCAAAGACCCACCTCATCTGCCAAGGAGACTGTTTAGAAGGTGGATGCAAGGTAATATCATGATGGGGCACCTACCTCTCTTAAAAGCAATAGTTTTGGAAAACAAAGTTTTTGCCTTTACCCAAAACTTAGCCGACCATTTTTTTATAGAGTACCAATATCACAAACATAACTAACAAATTAATGTCATGAACTATTTATACCACTAATTTGTTAAACACGGTTAATGCATTGTACCAGTTTGACCCTTTGACCCATCCGTAGTAGTGCAGGCTGAAGCCTAGCCGTATGTTGCTCTGATAGAATCCATGACTGTAGCGCTCTCATTCAAATAACGGAACCTTCAGCAGAGTACAGTGGACAGAGCACAGGAAAAAAACTACAGATAAATCAACAAGCAGCAAACTGACAAAAGCAGCAGCTTGGTGGAGCTCCAGTTCCCCTCTAGATCCTCCACCGTAACCAGAATCCACAAGCGGTGAATGAGAGTGAGGGGCTACAATCATAGAAGACAAACCATTGACTGTATGTACAAGGGGTTCTCAAACCGGTCCTTAGGAACCCCTCAGACGGTTCAGATTTTTGCTCCAACACAGGGATAGGGTGAAAATCTGAACTGTCTGGGGGCCCTAAGCACCAGTTTGAGAACTACTGATATGATATGTACACTCTCTGGTTGAAACGTGCAGACACTGTTGCTCTCACTGGATGTCGGTGGATGTCCAAAAACTGTAAAATGTGTTAAAAATACTTTTTAATCTTAATCCTTCTTTAGAGTCAAATTTAGGGACAAATGTGCTTAATCACAATTAACTACACATTCTGATGTGATTAATTGTGACTATTTTAATTGATTGTTGACCTTAATTATTACTAAGAGCTTCAGTTCTTGTTAGCCTCATCAGCCTTGTAGACTTGGGTAAAGTGGGGGGAAAGCTGTAGAATTTTTGCCAAAATATTCCTGTAAGACTAACTCAGATTTGCTACAGAAAATGCAAGGAAATGTGATAAAAGCAAAATGTAAAACCACCACAAATACAAGCAAAGAAATTAAAATCATATATCAGAGAACAAATGAGTCTCTGAAAGTGAACCAGTTGTTCAACTTCATAATTGTAGTGGCAAAAAACACAAATCATTGCAGGAATGCAAGACACTGTCTGGGAGGTAAAGGCATTGACCTGGCTGTTTTGGGTGGAGATGAACACTGACCTACTAATGCCGTGTAGATTTAAAGGGCAGAAAGTGACCACGTGACAGAAGAATAGATAAATTGTGCTGCCACATCTGTGTTTGATCAATACCCTTCAGCAGGATTAGAGAAAAGAAATCAGAACAGTGGTTTGGTTATTAGGACGGGGGGATATATACCCTGGCCTGAAAGCGAAGCTGCACAGAGAAAAGGCTGCCAGAGCAGTAACCCAATCACTCCAAATCACAAGGTAATCCCACTTACCCCCCACAGTTAGGACGGAGCCTCATTCAAACCCGCCTGACTCAAGAGAGCACGGCTTTTCATAAGTTACCAAATTAATCAGTGACACACATTCTTAATACTCTCAAATTAGAAGGGCAGAAAAAAAAAAATGTGGAGTTATTTCAGGAATTCTAATAGGCGTATTAATCTCCCGGGAACGTTTCTGTTCAAGGCTGCTGCAAGAAAACCACGTTAGACCTGCAGCAGAAAGAAACGGGGGAGAAAACCTTTAACCTTCTTGGAAACCTATAGGTTAATGCCACTCGGGTGCATGTTGCAGAGAAGATCTTGATGTTATAGGTCTAGTTTTACCTGCAGCAAACATAAAAAGAAGTTTCCGGGTCTGTTCAACACACTTGACATCGGAATAACGTGAACCAAATGCGCTATTTGTTGGTGCTTCAAAGTCTGCAGACGGACTCTGACTTTTTTCCCCAGCGCGGAAACCTTGAAATGAAATCCAGCTAAGCCCTCTGCCTCTCTCTCTAGAGTGCAGTTAAAGGCATGCTGTGTGGACACGATTACACACAAGCCCAGCTCAGGCTGTCCAGCCCGGCCACGGCTTCCAGCAGGAAACCAGCTCAAGAGTTCAATTAGGGCAATTCTCAGTTTGGCCTGGAGATCAGCAAACACTCAGTGATATCACGACACAAAGAAGAAAGACCTCAAACTTCTTTTCTATGCTTGAGTTAAGGCCTATTCACACTAAATACAATTTTCTTGGACCAAAAAGAAGCCGCAAGTTTTCACGCAGTGGAAACTTCACATCACGTCCATATGTGTATTAGATAGTAGCAACAACTGTAAGGCACACACACTGGGTGTGTCCCATTCTACAAATGACTACTACTTGTATGGAATTCCACCATACAAGACCTGAAGCTGTAATGAGCAATTCTAAAAGGTATTTTTGTATGTCATGGGGGGAATCAAATTCCACAATGACAAACTACAGGCAGCTTATCTTAACGCACGTTTGCATGGATTGCAACCAAGACAACAAAGCTCTGATTAGTCAGCCAGATTAGTCAGCTGAGACTGCTTAAAAATTTTACTCAGCATTGTAGTCTGACAGTTTGGACTCAACCTGACAGACTGCATTAACATGCATGTGTTTTCAAAATCTGAAGTGTTCTTTTTGTCTGTAAAAATTTGATGGTGTGAATAGGCCTGAATGCAAAACAGCTGGGAAGAAATATTCCAGTCCTCTAGTTAATATCCAGCTACATTACATAAACCTGACCTGTTCAAGCAACACTAGTCATTCTCACAACCTGCAACCCACTTCCTCCCGGTTTTCAGGGTTATAACTCTCTTCTGCTTTATAGAGAACTTCCACAGTAAGCCACCATGAGATTCCACCGCAAAGGCTCTTAACAGACTAACTTTTTCACGGAAGTTCCTCTGTTGATAAGAACCCCCCCAAAAAACAACAACCCAGAGCTTTTTTGTACTGATAGATTATAAGCGGCACAGCTGAGTCATGCAGTAACTATCGTTAGGAAAGAAAACCATTTGAAGCTACTTTTTCTACCCAAAATCCAACCACAAACACAGCAGAACAGAGTGTGGACAGGAAGCTACCATGAAATGCTACCACAAAAGCTGATAACATCAGCCTAACTTTTGCACTAAAGTTCCTCTACTGAAAGCTGCTATAGCAGAAAGGAAACCCAGAGGCATAATCCTGTCTGCAAACGGGGCTGCTGCCAGCCGGCTGGCTCTCAAGGGAGATGTATCCGTTTGCTCACGGGATGAGCTGCACAGACACGGAGAGATGCTCCTTTCACACTAGTTTGAGCATCGACAATCAGGCCCTTGTTTTCGGGGGAGGGAGAGGGCAGCACTGTTTCAGCTTACAGACAGGAGTACAGGAGTACCGTCAGGAAAAGATCACAGGGGAAGATGGTCCAGATGAACAGTCGAAGAGAAACATCGTTCAGAGTGAGCGCTTTTGGAGAATGGGAGGAACAGGAAAGAAACTAATCCCAGGCTCAAAAAGACAAGGGAAAGGTGCTTCAACATTTCCGGAAAGTTTAGCAGCTTCAGGGCTTTGTTCACAGGCTTTGTACAAGCCAAAAAGAGATGCATTCTTTGGATTCTCAAGTCCAAAAACAATAAAAATATAAAATATTAACATCCAGCGTCCAGATTCAGATGATATAGCTTACTAGCCATGGATATGGTTTCAGCTGAATGACCCAGCAACTGGAAGCAAACCCCCCCACCCCCCGGAACCACCGTGCAACATTCCATAAAATAAATCCACCGCTTGCCTTCTTCGCAAAGTGCCTTTTAACATAGCAAGCTTATCATATGCGTGGGGATCGATTACTTAAACTGCCTTGCACAGAGAGGAATTCAACTCCTAAACCCATCAGTTATCATGTTTAAATGTGAACACATGTTCATCTCAGTGTCGCAAGTAAGAAAAAATGAAGACAAAAATCTGGCCTGAAGATCACACAAATAACAATAATTTATTGCTCTGTGGAAAATGGGGCCAGAATCAAATTCTATAGTCGAATGGAAAACGCATTGGCCGATGACAGAGGGACAAGAATTTGGCTTGTCTCTGTAGTATCCAACCCTTCACTCAACCCTCTGGGAACGTAGCAAACGAGCAATTGTTTTCGAGACTGATCTAAGTGGTTATTCTTCTGGATTTAATCCATCCCCAGAGAAAACACATGCATCATTTTGATGTGGGCAAATCCTGTATAACAATCGAGTCCCAATCAACAATACAGCAAGTTTACAGTAAATGAACAGACTTGTATAAACCACTTTGATTTTAGTCATCAAGCTGATGCTCCCGGTAAACTGTTAGGTCTTCCACTTGGAAAGTTTTTAAAATGAATCTCCTCTGCAAACAACCTTCTTCTTTGCCAGGGCATGCACGCAGTTCTTCACAATTAAGTTAATAAACTCTTCTATGACTGATTTGTGGTCGTGGGTACTACAGTGTTGTCTTGTTAATAGCGTTATATGACTTTGCACTCTAACCTTCCCTACTGCATTTCTCACAAGAAACAACCCTAAAAAGATCAAAGGCCACTGCCCTTAAGGTGATCCTGGGTCCAAGATTACAGGAAAATGGAAGATTAATGGCTTCTCAGCGAGATCTCAAGATCTAACCCTGAAAACAATATTCAGTGATGGATCTGCAGTCTATGAGTCTTGGGTTAAGGGTTTGCTGCAAATCATCGACATGCTACAGGGGGCCAGGCGCACTCTGTGAAAGGCAAGGGACAAAAAGCCTAAGCAAGCATTCAGAGTTAAGGGATTAATAATTAACTTTCTTTAACTCAAGGGAAGAAAAGAGGACTGTGGTAGGAAGTGGTGGACTAAAGCAGGATTTATGCTCGTGTTTTTGAAAAAGAACAAATAAACCATTCAGGTTGTAAAGGAGAAAACCGCCATGACAACATTTGTATGCATGAACAAGGATCAATACCCCATATGTTACTTTTAAATAGCTTGAGCAAACAATAGTTTCGCTGCACGCATGCAATCATAATACAATGCTCAAGTGTATTCAATAAGAGACCTGGAGGCCAACATCTCTACTAATATCCAACATCTAATTCCATAAGTAGACAAATCCCCCCTCAACATTTACGTGGATAAAACACTGCATATGCAATGTATCAGACATTCGGTTGTTTCATTTGAAATAAAAAAGGCTTTATGTCAGAAGAAAAATGCCCTTATGGTAGATTTATGGTAAAACAAACATGGCATAAAATATAAACAAACCATTAACAGCTTTGCTTTGATGTTCATACAGCTTTCTTATTTTTTTTCCCTTTAAACAGCAACCAGATTTAGCAGAGATTAACAAAAATTACATCTGCCCTTTGCAGTCAGACAAGACACAGGCAGCATGAAAGATCACTTACAGTGATGCGAAGCCAATCCTAGGGACCTGTTTCAAGTATCTGCAGGTTATAACCCAAACAAAATATTACAAGAGAAGCCCTGACATGAAAAGATAATAACGATACACAAAGGGATCACTTAAATAGCCAGTGACATAGTCTGACCTGGAAAGTCAGGCAAAGATGGGTTACATATGTTCCATATGAAAGGATGTTTTCCTTTTGACCACTCTAGAATGTTGCAGATCATTGAGCTAAAAGCACTAGTCTAGTGCCTGAAGAACAGCTAGGAAGCCTAGAAATGATAAAACATGAAATATTTGGCTGTGTAAGCTCCAAAACGTGCTGCTACTACACAGAAAATATGACACACGGCACCAAGAATTACTTTTACAAGATGCTAAGTAAATTAAAAAGAATGTAATTAAAACATAGCACCACACAAAATCAGTAAATTCACAAAACTGTCAAGAATAAATTCAGTGTACCGGAGACACACAGGCTGAGACTTACAGCTGGCTGAACATGTAACACCACAGAAAGCCAAGCCTGCCATCTTGTGGACATTTGCACAAGATGCTTTTATAGTCTTGGAAACCTGAATCAAGTGGCAAACAAAACTTTTCATTTAAATTCTTTTTATTTGTTTATTTTAGTCAAATATATATGAATGCTTCCTTCTTGAGGAGGGTTTTTCGGAGAGAATGTTTACAGAAATCAATTCATCTAAATCAAACTGCAAACAAATTAAAACAGTGACAAACAATGGAACGTAGCATTTCAATTTGTGCCATGGGATGACATTGTGACATGATGCAGCCGCTTTTTTAAATTCATGGATTATTCATTTAAATGTGGGTAACTTGCCTAAATGTGTCCTTGCTTGTAATATATCTTATAGGATTTACATGACAAAAAAAAAAAATCCTTAAAAGTTCCTGAAGATGCTGGAAAGCTTCCAAAAAGCCTGGCTTGAAAGTAATTTTTTCAGACATCCTATGCCTCATGTTCCAAGAGTCAGGGTGTTTTGCATAAAGGCACAAAAGCATTAAAGCCCTCCAAGGGCATTTTTTTTTTTTTGGCAAGACATTGGTCCCAACAGGCAGTCCTCTTTCTTATTCCACATCACAAACAAGGAAAAAAAAAATAAGACAGAATAAAATAATAAAACATACAATTATTAGATTATACTTAAAGTGTACAAGTCTAACGATTTTTCTCTAATAAAAAAAAAGTCTACTGAAACCTATGCTCAGATTTGAACAGTAAAGGTGGATACAGTGGGTCACTCTCTGAGGACTTCAGCAGTATATGACACCCTAATGAAAAGCTAGTTTGTGAGTAGTTGAGGGGAAACCTCTACAAAGGATACAGCACAGGTACGGTTCTCTGGGGCTGTTGGATAAACTCCCGCAGACTCAGTTTTCCCTGCCTGATCAAGCCTTCTCCTCTGCAGCAGGGCAGGACTGCAAGGACCCGGAGGATCATCTCAATGTTAGGGAAAGACTTAATGTCTGAGGCCTTGAGGGTGTTTAGAACACAGGTGGGAAGGGGTTGTTGAGCAGTTATGCTCTCCAGCCACTTCTGCCTCCATTTCTGTAGCTCTACGTGTAAAGAGCTCCAGTCAGGCAGATCTTCCTGGTATACCTTGAAAAGGTCAGTGTCCGTGCAACATCCTTCCATCTTAGAAATGACATAAGGCACAACCTGCATGCAGCGAAGGGCTGATAGAACATAGTCAGAGAAAAGCTCTCTTATCTCGCTGATTGAGTGCTCTATTGCTCCTTTGCTTACAACCTCCCTGTAGTGCACAAACAAGGGCTCTTGTAAAGTGTGGTGAACACTGATTTTCAACTTGGAAGCTAGTACCACTGCCTCTTGGAACCATGTCTGAAGATGGCCGTCAACATTAGCATTCACATCATTCAGAGCGGAAATCAGATCAGGCAGGCTGTTCACAGCTTGATATAAATCCAGAGGTCCACCTTGGAGTCTCTGACTTAAATTTTTGGTGAGGCTCAAGATGTTTTTCATTATCACAACAGACAGGACAAACTCAAAGTTCTGGAAAATGCAGAGGAAGTCCACTGCCTGTGTTATTTCTGCCTGGTTGTCATGGTTTTCCTTAATGTCTTTCAGACAGAGCATGATGGCTTCTAGAATTTCTGTTGCGAGTTCCAGAATGTCATGGCTCCTCTCCCATTGGCTTCTGGTTAGCTTATCTCTCAATTCACCGTGCTTGCTTTCATCCTGTTGGAACAAAGACATGACTATGTTTTGTAGCTTAGCCTGTTTCTCTGCATCCTCAGTCAACCAATAAAGTACTTTCTCCACCCACATGGAGCTCTCTGCTATCTCAGTCACTGTAGATGATCTGGCCAGCCACATGTTGAGAGAGACAGAGGAGTTGATGGTGCGTACAGCATGAGGATACCTCTGTGACAACAATGCTGCCACTGCCCTCACCTGTGTACCTGCAATACCTACAGTCAGTAAGCTTTGCCCTCGACAAAAAGCCAAATTCAATCCACACTTTACAGACAGTGTTGTTGTCACAGAATCCATGAAGACATTAATGTCCTTGTCAAGGGGAACAAAAGCTAATGTATCCTCACTTAATGTCTGTTTGTTGAAATAGCAGATGCCCACAGGAATATATGGATTGCCTGCAATCTCCACCTGTTGATCAAATATGATGGAAAAGTACCTTGCATTTGCATGTTCTTTGAGAAATGCCTCTTGAGCAGGGCCATCATAGAAAGACAAGACTTCTTTATGGGGTACAGTGCTGTCAGGTGCAGCTACTGAAGGCTGGTGAAGGATATCCTGACCTGCTGCTTGTGTGACTACTTTGAGGTGACCTGGGCCTTCTTGAGATACTGGACAGGCCTGATCAATACTACCCTGAACAGTTACTTTGGCCTGGTTAGAAACATCCTCACCTGTAGTCTTACTATTGTCTATATTAATTTGCAGTGCTGCAAAATCTTGACTACTCACAGCTTGACTTGTTGTAGAAGCCTGGGAAACACTATCTTGAGTCAGAACTATGGGTTGCCTATCTTTGTCATCTTGACCTACAGGGTTGGCCTTATCAAAGTCATTGGGAGCATGCATTTTTGATTGACCATCATCATCCTCAGCTGAAGACACAGCCTGATTGGTAAGATCTTCACCTTTAGCTTTTAGCTCAGTATCTTGGGCTGCTGCTATGGGCTCCACGGAGACATCTCGGCCTTCTGCAGCATGCATGGAAACATCCTGAACTTCAGTGACACTCTCCTTGTTAACATCCTGGACATCTGCATCAGGATCCATTGTAACATCCTGTGCCACTGTTGTGGGTTCTGCAGAGATCTCTTGAGTTTCTATCTCAGGCTCCATTATTACATCCTGTACTGCTGTTGCAGGTTCCATGGCCACATCTTCAGATGTTGCAGCAGAATGCAGAGTAACATCCTGGGATACTATACTGGATTCTGGGGGGACACCCTTTACCATTACCATGGGTTCTGAGGCAACATCCTGAACTACTTCTGTGGTATCCATGGCAACATCCTCAGTAGTTATGACATCCTCTGTAGCAACTTGTGCAACAGGTTCTATGTTGTTGAGATGCTCTGGTGGAACAGACTCCATGTTAACACCTTTGACTGCTGCTGTGGGCTCCATGGTAACACCCTGAACCGTTGTTGCAGGCTCTGCAGTGATCTCTGGGGCTGCTGTCATGGGTTTCATGGAAACATCCTGGCTTTCTAACACAGGCTCTACAGTAACACACTGGATAGGAACAGTGGGTTCAATAATCTTGCTCTGGTGTGCTGCTGTGGATTCCAGGGTGACAGTATCTGAGATTATTGCAGACTGTGTAGGGATATCTAGGATGGCTGCTACAGGTTCTACGGTGACATTTTGCACATCTGTTCTTGTCTTTGCTACAGACTCTGTGAGGGTATCTAAGGCCTCTACGGGGATATCTAGGGCAGCTGCTGTGGGTTCTGAGGTGACATTTTGCACATCTGCTTTAGGCTCTGTGGAGATATCTAGAGTAGCTGCTATGAATTTTGTTGCAACATTTTGTACTGCTCTAAGCTCTCCTATAGGCTCTCTTGGGGTATCTAGGGCTTTTGCTGTGGGTTGTGTGGGGATTTCTAGGTCTTCTGCTGTGGGTTCTGTGGGGATTTCTAGGGCTTTTGCTGTGGGTTCTGTGGTGACATCTTGCACATCTGCTCTGAGCTCTGTAGAGATATTTTGGATTTCTGATATACTTTTAGTAGTGATGCTCACTCTTTCTGATTCAGGAGCACTGTCGACATCCTGAATTACTGCCGTGGGCCTAGTACAGGTTCCCTGGAATAAAGTTACAGGCTCCATGGCTACATCTTGAGCCTGTGTGGGTCTCATGGTAACATCTGGTGCCGCTACTACGCATTCTTTAATGACACACCGTGGTTGTTTAACTTGCTCCAGGGAGAATTCCTGCATTTTTACTTGCTTCTGGGTTAGATCTTGGACTTCTGTTGTGGAAGCAACACTAACACCCCGACTTGCTTCTGCATCTGACTCAGTGGTAATCCCATGGGATGCTGTTATAGGCTCTATGACATCATCTTGTTTAGTTTTCACAAGCTCTTCTGAAACAATAGTGACAACAGCAGTAGCCTCAGTATTGACAGTATTTTTTGTATTTGATAGATCCAGTGTGACATCCAAAGCTGATGCAACAGGCTCTGTGGTGACAATCTGAGCTGGCAGTTCTGTTACCGGTTCTGTGGCAGCGACCTGTGCTGCTTCTGACAGGTCCATGGGATCATCCTGGACTGCTGCAACATCCTGGGCTACCTGTTCCGTTACAGTCTCTGTGGCAGCACCCTCTGCTACATCTGTAAGATCCATGGGATCATCCTGAACTGCTGCAATAGACTCTGCTGCAACATCCTGGGCTACCAGTTCCTTAACAGGCTCTGTGGCAGCACCCTCTGCTATCTCTGTAAGATCCATGGGATCATCCTGAACTGCTGCAATAGGCTCTGCCGCAACATCCTGGGCTACCAGTTCCATTACAGTACCCTCTGCTACTTCTGTAAGATCCATGGGGGCATTCTCAGCCACTGTTTCAGGCTCTGTTGTGACAAACTGGGCAGCCAATTCATTTACAGACTCTGCAGCAGCATTCCGTGCTACTTCCGTGAGTTCCATGGGGGCATCTTCAGCTGTATCAGGTTCTGTTGTTACATACTGGACTGCTGCTGCTATTGCAGACTCTGCTGGTACAGCTGGCTCAATGTTGTTCCCCTGAGCTACTGTGACCTGTTTGGTCACTTCTTGTTCAGTCGTTACAAGTTCCTTTGAAACACTGGCAACAATAGTAGCCTCTGTACTGATATTATGGGTTGTTTCCGATAGATCCAGAACGACATCCTCTGATGCTTTAACAGTCTCCGCGGTTTCATTCTGGACTGCCATGACAGGGATTACAGCAACATTTTGAGCTGCTGGTTCTACTACAGGCTCCGGGGTTATGCCCCGTGTTTCTGTAATGTTCAGAGTGAGATCCTCATTTACTGCATCAAGCTCAGCAGTTACAACCTGGGCTGCCAGTTCCGTTATAGGGTGCATGGCAGCACCCTGTGCTGCTTCGGTGAGCTCCATGGGGACAACCTCTGCTGCTGCATGAGGATCTGTAGTGACATCCTGGACTGTTTCTTCCATTACAGGCTCTGTGGTGATGTCTTG
Source organism: Piaractus mesopotamicus (assembly GCA_023558415.1). Lineage (NCBI taxonomy): Eukaryota > Metazoa > Chordata > Actinopteri > Characiformes > Serrasalmidae > Piaractus > Piaractus mesopotamicus. The sequence goes on along the minus strand of JAILXH010293172.1, from coordinate 22,723 downwards.
TGTTGCTGAGAGTTCCAGGGTGACATCTGCAGCTGCTGTAACAGGTTCTGAAGTTACAATCTGGGCTGTTGTTACAGGGTCTACAGCCTGAGATGACAGTTCCAATACAGGTTCTGTGGAAATAACCTGTGCTGCTGCAGGTTCCACAGTTACAACCTCAGATGCTGTAACAAGCCCTGTGGCGACCTCTTCCGCGGTCGACTCGGTCACAGAGACATTGACAACACCTTGCACTGCTTCTTTGGCTGATGTCACAGGTTCTGTGGGGACATCCTGGGCTGTTCCTTCTGTTAGAGACTCTGTAGTGTCATTTCGGTCTTCCACTTCTTTTAGAACTTCTGTTGTGAGACCTTGCGCTACTGGTGTGAGATTCATAGTGACAACCTCGTCTGCTGTGTAAGATTCTGTGGTGACATCTTGCACTGCTTCTTTGATGTCCTTGGGTAAAGTGATGGGCTCTGTGGAGACATTTTGGGCTGCAACTTCTGTTAGAGCCTCTGCAGTGTCACTCTGAGCTGCCACTTCTGTTACAGCCTCTGTTGTGACACCTTGCTCTACAGGTGCGAGATCCAGTGTAACAACCCTGATATCCTGGGCTGTTGCCTCTGAAAGATCCTGAAGTCCTGCTGCCTCGGCAGATGGGCTCACTGCAGATGAACCTTCACTGCCATCTAGAACTGTAGTTGTCGACTCCTGCATCCTCGCTAGAGCAGTTGAATCATCTGTTTCTATGGCACTATCCTCTGGAGTCACAGTGGTATTTGGTGCAGGAGGGCTGAGTTCTGGAGACACAGATTTAAGAAGAAAAAAAAAAACAAAACAAAACACAATAATAACAAGCCATAAGAATATATAGCCATAATTGCTCCGGCTCAATGTGAATAAAGTTTAGTTTCCCTAAAGTCAATTAGCTAAAGAATAAAGGGATGCTCTTACTATAGGATGTTTCAATATAGATTGTCACTCACCTTTAATGTCACATTGAGATGTTGTTTCAGGCTGATCTTCTGTGATGGATGGAGCCGTGTCCTGTGCTTCCTCTGAACCACCAGAGCCATTAGTCTTAATGGCCATTTCCTCTGAAGCAAACGCAATAACTTCTGAAAAAAGAAGAAAGAGACTTCACTACAAATCCAAAAGTGTAGGTTCTATACACACTTCAGCTATATTTTTAAAAAAGCATAACTGAACTGTTTATGCAAACGGAAAGCTAGACTGCAAAATGAAAAACATCAGTGAAAGAACACATTTGCAATATATACACGGCATTTATTATACATATAAAAACGTTAAATAAATAAATAAATAAAACACATACTTACCACCATCCATTCTCATAGTGGAGACGTTCCGTTTCATCTGCAATTTTGAACATGGAATACTAGTTTAAAACACGTGAGCACTTACAAAAATTTTGCAAATAATACAGTACAAACCTAGGTACACACCTGAAAGAGAAACTCATGACTCTCTGGGTCATTTTCCATACACCTGTCAATCACATCCTCCAAAGTCTGCAGGGCCTTGCGATGCATAAGGAGCACTACTGTGTCAGTCTTACTACCCCTGCAGGCAATGTCATTCCTGAGGAAGGCTCTCAAAGAGTTAAGAGTGGTCTTCATTAAATCACACTCCATGCTAATGCTAGGTAGCACAGCCACAAGCTTGAGGAGGGCGGTAACATTAGGATGACTTTTAGCCTCAGGATGATGAAGAGTCTCCGAGATGGAGGCCGGTGGTGAGATGTCTTGATACTTTTCTCGCCAAGCAGTAGCCCAGGTATTTATGTCGTCTTCTACTGTGTCTGGTTCAGGTAGATCACTTTGATAGATGGTGTAGAGTTTATCTGTTGCCTCCGGAAGAATAGGCAGAGGATTGCAGGTTGGAAGCAGCGAGAGAACCTTGAGGGCTTTCAGGTGACATTCAGAAAAGTTAAACTTCATTTCTTCAATCAGACCACAAAGGACAGGTATGCTGACTGTTTCTCTGTAGCCCACCTCTGGTGCCTCATAGCTGCCAACTGCCTCTGGATAAGACAGTCCTCCAGCAACTTTAGCAGCAAGCTGTGCTGCCTCCTCAAACCAGACAGCATGCACTGCATTTATATTCTCCAGCATCTTACCCAGGGACTCTACTATAAGAGGGATCTTCTCCAGCTCACACATAATATCAGCTGGATTTCCACAACGGAACACCGTGCTACAATTACGGAGTGGAGCACAGGCGTTTTTCAGGATCACAAGAGGAATGACAAAATCAGACTCCCTAATGGCAGTAGAGAGGATTAGGGCATGTATTGACATGCTATTACTCCATGAACCATTAGAATTGTTACTAACAGAGTCCAAGCAACTGAGAACTCCCTCTAGCATGTCCACCAAAATGTCAAAGAAATCTTCAGTTTTTTTCCACCTTGACAAACAAGTCTCTGGGACCTCTGCAAGAGCTTCTCGAGGAGTATTCAAGAGACCCTCCATAGTCTGGGAAAGCTCAATATGCAGCCTTGGTGACTGATCAAAGAAAAGTAACAAGTCCTCAACCACACCAAGAACCTTAGTGATGGGGTCATTATGAAGGCTTACAGCCAGCCAATAGGCAAGTCCACAGGACTCACTAGGCGTGTTGACGGCAAGAGGATAGCTGGCCAAGAAGTCTAATGACATTTTTCTAAGACTCTGACTACTAGCACCCATACACATGAAGGACTGGCCACGACAGTAGCCCATCTGGAGTCCCCATTCCTCTGTGAGAGTGTCTGAAAGAGTCTTGGCTTGAACATCTGCATCAGCACTTCCATCAAAGGGCAAGAACCCCAACAGCTCCACTTTAGGTGTGCAATCATCAACATACCTGACAAAGACAGGGATGTACTTGTTGTCATCCACCGAGACCATTTTATCAGTGATAATGGAAAAGAATGGGGACTCTTGAACTTCACAGAGGATTGTTTCTCTGATGGACTTAACAAAATTCTCCATTATTTCCCCATCTGATAAGCACTTAATATTCCCCTGGCTCCAATGACATGTGCTAAGTTCTTGAATGATGCAGTCTTGCTCTTCCTTTGGAAGTTCTAAAAACAGGCAGTTTCTCCGGGCCATTCTGGCAGCCACTCTAAAGACTCTCTCACTGCTTTGAAGATTGTCCACAGGTTGGCCAGAGTGGCCATTCTCATCCAAAGGCTTCACCTGCTGTTCCTTCGTAAGTGCTTCTGACACTGGCCGAGTGTCCATTTCTTCTACAGCACCTTTGTGGTTATCTACAAGAAAATTAAGCACCTATTAAATATTTCAGTAAACAACATATTTAAAGATAAATTGTAGAATAGGAACGCATACATATTAATGTGAAGATATAATATAATCTTAAAAACAAATGTGAGGGTATTTTTGTGAGGGGGCTGGGTCAGGGGGTCATACCTTCTGCCTTTACATCATTATGTTCTGGGAATATTTCAGATGCTTTGTCCTTGAGAAAGATCTGTTTTCAAAACAATTTAAAGGGTATAAAAAGTTAATGACTGCTCAAAACCATTACAAAAGCAAAGAGAAAAATATGCTAACAACTTAATTTTTCAAACCTGCTGAGTGTCCATCTCCTCTACCTCATCTTTGTGGTTATCTACTGTAAAACAACAGACCAACAGCTTGACTGGATCACTTTTTGAATGTGTTCAGACATACAAGTAAAAAATATTAAGAACAGAAAACTCTAAATGTCTTCACAACAACATATCTTCTTTAAGTAATTGCACATCATTCACAGTAGAAGTTCTGATACAATCTTGATGGTTTAGATTCAAGAATTCTGAAACCAGGAATAAGTGCAGCAAGCTGGAAATTATAATAAAACAGACAATATCTGAACAATGACAAACCTTCCTTTACTTCAGAATTCCTCAGGAGACTTTTAGACTCTTTGTCCTGTGTGAAAAACAATGTTGAAACGGTATTTAAAAATGCAAAGAGTTTAACAATCCACACTTTAATTATTATGATGATGAGTTAAACAAACAAAAAAGCACTTTACCAGGCAGATGCCTTCCAGTGTTTTTGGAGTGACTTTCAAGCACTGGGTTACCATCCTGTCCAGATCCCTGTTGAAGTTTGCGCCCACCTGCAGCATGGCTAAACATGGAGACCTGTCCTTGGCACAGGTGTTCCTCAAGTAGTCTTGAAACATTTTATGGCGCTTCACTTCCCCACAGTATTCCAGTGCAGTGCTTGGCAAGACACACATGATCTTTAGCAATGTGTTAATGTTGGCAAAGTACTGCATGATTGGTAAGCGAAGAGTCTGAAAAATAGTGTCCGGTATAGTCGGAGAGACCACTTTGGTCTTCCATTTTACCTTCCAGCAAGACAACTCTGTGAAGAAGTTGTCAGGGTCTGGAAGGTCACCAACATATAAAGGAGGCTTTGACTTCAGGCTTTCAAAAGTGTAGCTGACGGTCACAGAACACGGGACAAGGGATAAGAAGTTGAGTGCCTCTTTGTGGTCATCAGAGAAATGATCTTTGACAGAGTTGATAAGGTGGTCAACTAAGGGGAGGCTGACCACATCTTTGTAGTATCCACCTGGTTTTAGCAGGCTGTCCCTTGGAAAGGTTACACCATCAGGCACTTTAATCTGCACACCCAAGTTTTGAGCAAAGGCACAGGCTTCATCAAACCAGTTTTGGTGGAATACTTTGATGTTGGTCTTGACTCGGTTGAGTGTGGCTACAATGCCACTGATTTGGCAGAGCTGTGAGGCAGCACTAAAATGATCTTTCTGCAGTGCCGCACTCAGTTCTCTGGTGAAGGATGAGACGTTCTTCAGGGCAACTAAAGCTACAATGAAATCAAAGTCCCGAATCAGTTGCAGGAGTTTCTTGGCTTGGTTGATTACGGACAAACTCCAACTCTGTGGACTGCGGCTCTGGAAAGACTCTAAACACTGTGCTAAAGGTTCCAGAATCAGAGCAAACACATCATAAGAGTCATGCTTCTCTAACCAAGAGGAACAGAATGTCCCTTGAAGTTCGTGGACTTTCTCATAGCTCTCCCTTAGACCAACAGCTAAGACCTGGTCTAGCTCTTTTTCCAGTTCAGGCATGCTGCTGAAAAACAACACTATCTTCTCTAATGTCTCAATGGCTCGGCAAACTGAGGCCACAGGCACAGACCTTGACCACCAGGTATTAAAAGAGTAACAAGAACAGTGAGTGCATATTGCAAGAGGGTGCATCTCTTGTACTTTGCAGGCGAAAGCCTTAAGCTTGTAAGAGACTTCACCTGAACCCAAATAAGCCTGGCCTCGGCAGTATTTCAAATCAAGATGCCACTCTTCGGTGACAACGTCAAAAAGACGCTCACACATAGATTCCGTATCAAGGCTCGCATCCACAAATCCCAGCAGCTCCAGCCGCATGACATCAAAACTATCCACAAACCTGAGAAATAAGGGGAGAAAGTCTCCTTCTCCTAACCTCACTGCCCGATCAATGAATAGGGAGAAGAAAGAATTTCCGACCTCAGAAAGAACCCCTTCGCGTACCACGTCCTCGCATACTTTCAAAACTTCGTTCATTTCTGATTTTGTCACATATTCAACTTCTCCCTCTTGGCCTCCCTGAGACTGCCTGCTTTGGCTGTTGCAGGCTGCAGTGACCGCAGCCAGCAAGGCTGACTTCAGTGCCTCTTTATCAGTCCCAGTACAATCAGCTGGTTTCTGTGTCTCCAATTCCATATCCAAGGTCATTTCTCTTGGTTCCTCCATATCTTCCTTTAAAGCATCATTTGCATTGATTTCTGATGCTGAAAAAAATTTAAAAGATATGAAAAAATTAGGTTCTTTCAAGTGTGAGAAGAAAAAAAAAAAAAGTATATTTTATAAGCCTATATAAGATATTTTGCCACAAACAGTGTGAGCAACATGAGAATTTAATACTATTAAGAAGGATTAGTTTTACATGTTGAGGTGGTGTTTATGTAACTAATCAGTTTCTCAACAATTAGATATCCAAAAACAAGCATGTCAGTAATTTTTACAGAATACGCATCCCTGTATCAGTAAAGCATCTGGCACTTTATAGGTTAAATTAATCCTGTGCCAATTGCCCCGTCAGTAAATATTCCACCACATCCTGTGGAAAAGGAGCTTTTGCTGTTTTCCAAAATATGGAGGCACTCAAAGAAGCATTTATTTCTATTCTCTGTGGCTCAAATCAAGCTGACGTATACTGTCCTCCTCAAGCATATGACTCTAAACATTAAAACATGAAAAGTGACAAAGCTTGATTTTATGTATTAGCGACTGTTGGCTGTAAAGTCCCGAGATAACATAAATGCCAGGTAGACTGTTAGGGTAAACAAACTCACTATTAAATTAAATATTTGGACATGTTTTGTACTTGTGAGCAGCCGTATGAAACATTTTTGGTGTGATGGCAGTGTATAAATTCAGTAGTCTTGAGTAGTCGACTTTCCAACATACCAAGATTTTATTCCACACAAATTGATCTTAGACATCCTGTAGTAAAATGACATTTCCCCCACCTCCCCATGTAGAGCTAGTCCCATCCCAATAGCACATTAGATGGTGCGAGTTAGTTTTTTTGAATAATGTTTTTAAATAACAAGCTTTACCTGAAGGTTGAACTTCCATCACTTCGTCCTGAGAACACAAAAAGAGGCTTCATTATGAATCCTGCACTGTGTGACTAATACAGTAGCAATCAGTGATCAATAAGTAAACAAACACTGAATTAACAATTAAACATCCATCACATAAATACACATCATTGGCCTATATTCATTAAACTCTCCAAAGCAAGAACATCTGGGTCAGTCAATCAATGATTATATGAATGCATAGAGCCTCATTGTAGTTTACAGCTCACTACGGTCACTTATCCACTACAAGGTACCATAACATTTTGCACCAGAAAACTGCTTTTTCCATTGGTCACCAGTCCAGCACAAGAAGTCCCAGTTTTATGGATTCTGGTGCCTACTCTAGATGGTACCAACAGGACCTAAAGGTATTTGAGGGTGTTCTCTGTCTCTGGCAATACTTGCGGCTGAAGCGGACAATGATTTAGCAAATTCTTTAGTCTCCTAGGTGAAGACAACATCAAGTACTATTAAACCACCAATAAGAGCACCTGAATGTGAGCTGGAATGGTACGTTGATGTGTTGATTGTTAGTTTTAGAACTACTACCTTGTAAAGAGTTTGCTAAGGTCACACTAACGCTGTCAGCATTTACGCTAACCACCACAGAACAAGTGTTTTTGCTCATTTGTTCAACCAGCGAGCAAGGTAGCTAATTAACGCTGGAGAGGCATAAAATAAGACCCAAAAAAAAAAAAAAAAAAATTTTTGTATCCCAAGTTCAAACAGTTCCTGCTTAGGTCAGTTCTTGTTTTTGAATGTTTGAATGTGCAGTGGAAAAACACCCTAATACACTCTGATACAAATGGTCCAGTTTTACCATTCCATAAACTATAAATCAGAGAAATAACAGTCTATTTACCTTACAAAGCAGCTGCATAATGTCCGGATGATTTTCTACATATGACTGCACCATATCCTCAATGTTGAAGTGTACATCTTGATTGACATAAACAAATGCCATGTTGCACAGTCGCTTCTCTGCTGGCACCTCCTTCATGTAGGAATGATATCTGTCCAACACCATGTCATACTGTCCATAGACATCTGCATCTGCATTAATACAAGGAATCGAACCTAGAACTCTCAGCAGGCTCTGCACATTGGGATAGAAGCCAATGTCTGGGATTTTCAGGGTGGCAAAGACACTGGTGGGCAGGATTCTCCGCTTGCTGGCATGTCTCCACTTCACCTCCCAGCAGCCCAGCTCATCATAGAAGGAGTCTGGTCGTGCCAGGTTGTTCAGGTTAGCATCGGCCACCTTGTCTTTGCGGATGCTGAAATTGTGGTCAGCCATGTATGACGGCACTAAAGACAGCCATCTCAAGATTCTGACCATCTCAACGCCCAGGACCCTCTTGACCTCATCGATGAGATACTGCAGGATCATCTTGCTCAGTGTTTCCCTGTAGTAATCTTCTGCTGAGGGTTGGGGTTTTGCCTCGCCATCTCCATTAGTGGCAGTGTCCACCGGGAGAGTGACTGGCACTCCCAGCTTTTTGGCCCGACCCACTGCGTCAGAAAACCACTTTCTGTGGAATATAGGAATCTCCTGCAAGTGTTTGTTGAGCAGCTTTAAGGCATTGGAGATAGTGTACTGCAAAGTACTGCTGATGCTGATTATGCCTCTCAGGCTAGGGTTCAGAATACTCACGCAACACAGAGTGTTCTTCAGAACCACCAGGGAGATGATGAAGTTGAAATTCTTTAGCTTGTCCTTCAGCTTGAGGAGCTGTTCCACAATGGCCGTGTCCGCCTCCGACAAAGCACTAGTGCACATTTCTCCTATGCTGTTCAGAAGTGGCTCCAGAATGTCCAACATGGTCTGGAAGGCATCGGTGCCGTATTCCCAGTTGTTTTGGCAGGCCTCTTTTATACGATCCACCTCACCTTTGATGTGACCGTATGCTGTAGTTATCTTGGCATGTAGTTTTTTCATCAGTGTCTCAGACTGCCTCAACATGGCAGCAACTTCTTCTACAGTATCGACCACATCCTGTATGGGAAGCACCGGCAGGGAACGGATTAGCCACATGTTGAACGCGTAAGGGTCGCTGGGCGCAAGAACAACTTGTGGGAAATCCCTCAGCATTCTGCAGGAAAGCTCTTTCAGCTTCTGACACAGGCTACCTGTCGTCAGGTAAGTGAAACCTCGACAGTGCTCCAACCGCAGGCCCCATTTGCCGCGAATCTCAGACACTAGCATGTGGAACAGACTGTCCGAGTCTACGTCACAGGGCAGAAATCCCATCAAGTGCTTCTGTGGAAAGCCGTCATTGGTGACAGTGCGTATGAACACAGAGATCTGATCTTTGCCCTCTATGTTTGTTTTATCTTGAAGAAGAATGGAGAAGAAGCGAGCCAAGCGCAAACTGTTACGGATCTCCTCGCGCATCACATCCTCTCCTAACTTCAGCACTTCTTTTGAATCAATCTTTTCTGCGCAGATGGGGTTGACTGTTTGCTGTCCAACAGGACCACTCCCCATCGACTTCGCAGCATTGTTGCCAATGCTGAAGCCAGTGAAAGCTAAAGTTTCCTTGAAGTAAACTTTCAGAGTTTCCTTGGCTTTGGAAGTAGCGGGATCATCCTTCTCTGGTTCATCCGATGGAGGATTCTGTGTCACACTGTTCTCTCCTGGGTCTTCTTCCACTGTCTGCTGTGGAACTGCAGCCTGTGTATTGCCTGAAGAGGAGTACATATTTATTAGTCTTTTTTTTCATGCACATAACATCTGTAACCAAATTTTGCACTACCAACCTTTTGTCTTCTTTGCTTTGACAGGATCCTCGGCAACCTGAAAACACAGATACGAAGGAATAAGCTTTAAATATGCAGCCACACTTCTGTATTACTTTATAATGAGTTGCTGAGACTTGATCATAGAATTCACTACTGAATTCTTCACGTTATAAAAGGTCAAATATATTTAGAGCAGCATAACCCGTCAAATCAGAACATCACGCTCTCTCTCTGGCTTACATGGACATTTTGATCCAACAAACATACCCTGAGAAACACAACAAAATCAAAGTAGTGACTAACAAGCAATACATTATGCTGCCTTACTTGCATGTAAGTAAGCAATCTATGGCTTTTTCAGTGTATGAACATCAATCTAAAGCTGTTTCCACACCTGGTTTATTTGCTACAGCTCGCCCCGGAGTTTGGGTTTTTGTTTAGTTCGGATGGTTTGACATTGCGACTAACGTACACGAGTCACCATTTATGTTCTGTGAAATCCACAAAATGTTTCAATATTTCTTGCCACTACTGCCAGAATAAGGTTTGATCTTTTTCAGAGTTAGCTAGCAATGTTTGCTATCTGAACGAAACCACAGACATCATAAAGGAGGTCTGTTACTTCCACTCATCCCAGATAACAAGCACATAATGGTTCACTGGCATGATAAGGTTGGCACCCCGCTGACTGTTTGCCGCTGCTGGTCCAACCTCAGACCACCCAGATTATTGTTCTGCATACAAGTTCTAATTAGTTTAATCTCCCCCGATTTTAAATGTACACAGACTTTTATTTTAGAAAATAAACTGAGAACAAAATTATGACTGAGTCCAATGTAAAATGATTTTATAGAAAATGTTGTTGCTGATGCTGAGCTGGATTAAAATTATTTACTAAAGAAAGGAAGGACGGAAAAATAAGTAAATTAGTCTGTGAGTGGAAAATGAGCGACGGTAGGTGGAATTTTGTCTAATACTCTGC
>JAILXH010293157.1:16470-28553 GCA_023558415.1 Piaractus mesopotamicus | reverse complement strand
GAGAGAGAGAGAGAGAGAGAGAGAGAGAGAGAGAGTGCTGAACTGACGTTCAAATTACAGTTAATATGCAGTAATATTATTAGGGATGCATTGATGTGGGAATTGTGGGCTGATGCCAAAATCAAAAACTTTTCATCTACATATCTGATGATGCTGATGCCAATGCTTAAATGAAGAAAAGTGACTTCATAAACCTGGATTAGCCTAATGAAGACATTTAACATTTATTTAGGGTTACAAATGAAATTCATGAAATGCAGACATTTTGGCACAAACTTTCTGCTCTTTTGGATTACAATAAGTTTGTCATGACTAAACATAACAATAATATGTAAACATAACAATGCGCAGAAGAAAACAGCAACAGAGATAAGAAACAAAAGTAAATAAATCAGTACCAGTAATTTAACTCATCCTCTTTTAATTTTTTACCTATGGGTGAGGTGCTTTTCTTACGAGTCTCCAGAAGGCGGTCTGGAGATGAAGCAATCATGAACTGCCAAGGCTGGAAGTAAGCAATAAATCCATTCAGGGTCAAAGCTCACAATACGGACTTCCATAGAGATGATTTGTGTGTGTACTTGAAACACTCGTAAAACCCTCTTGGTGCAGAATGGGGAAAATATGTGTAGCACAAAAGCAAATTTTTTTTGGCCATGACCACACAGATAAGAACTTTATGCGCATGAATTTATGTGCATTTATGTGCATGAATATTGCATGCAGTTGGCTGCTTCTTCTAATAGTAAGAACGCTGCCTGAAACAACCAGGGTGTGTGTTTATTAAGTACACATACACTGTATGGCCAAACGTATGTGGGCAACTGAACATCACACCTACATGAGCTTAATGGACCATTCCAAAACCAAGGGCATTAATATAGAGTTAATGCGACTATAACAGCCTACGCTTACCTGGGAATTTTGGAGTGTGTCTGTGTGAATTTGTGTGCATTAAGTCAAAAGAGCATTTGTGGGTTAAGGCACTGATTTTGACGAAAAGGTCTGGCTCACAATCAATGTTCCAATTTATCTCAAAGGTCTTTAGTGGGTTTAGAGGTCAGGGCTCTTTGCAGGCCACTGGTGTTCCTGCACAACAAACTCGTCAAACCATGTCTTTATGGGCCTTCGCTTCACGCACAGTCATGCAGGAACAGGAAAGGGCTTTCCCAAAACTGTTGCCACAAAGTTGGAAGCATATAACTGTCTAAAATGTCTTTGTATGCTGTAGCATTACCATAACCCTTCACTGGAATTAAGGGGCCTAGCTCAAACCCTGAAAAACAGCCCCAGCCCATTAATCCTTCTGCCACCAAAATTTACTGTTAGCACAATGACGAACCCAGATTCGTCGATCAGACTGCCAGATTCATTACTCCATAGAACATGTTTCCACTGCTCCAGAGTCCAGTGGCAGTGTGCTTGATACCACTCCAGCTGATGCTTGGCATTGCGCATAGTGGCCTTAGGTTTGTGTGCAGCTGCTCGGTCATGAAAACTATTTCATGGACCTCCTGAGGCTGAGTTCTGTTTTGCTTCCAGAAGCAATTTTGAACTCTCTAGCGAGTGACGCAACAGAGCATATGTTTACTTGCTACACGATCCAGCATCTCTGCTCTGTGAGTTTGCATGGTCTACTGCTTCGTGGCCGAGCTGATATTGCTCATAGACGCCTCCATTTCACAAGAATAGCGCTTACAGTTGACTGGGGCAGATCTAGCAGGGCAGAAATTTCACAAACTCACTTGTGACAAAGGTGGCATCCTATGACACTGTCATAGGCTATGTTTAAAGTCAATGAACTCTTCAGTACGACCCATTCTAACTGCCAATGTTTGTCTATGGACATTTTAAGGCTATGTGCTTGATTTTATGCACCTATTAACAATGTGTGTGGCTGAAACAGCTGAACTAGGAAAGGTGTCCACATACTTTTGGCCATATAATGTTCCTTGGCTTGTAACTACAAACTTTGGCCATTTGATCAGGTGCACCTACCATACAGGTGGACTATATAGGTTTACATAATTACATAATGTAGCCTATCTGCTGCACAATTTACAGGTCTGTACTGTCTATTATTAGAAAGGTACCAAAAAAGGACCATTGCTGACCAGACATTATTTGGGTGGTGGAACATTCTCAGCTGTGACACTGACATGGTAGCGATACATTAGTGAGGGCTGCACCGGTACAAGTTTATCAGGCACAGCAATGTGGTCAGTGCTATTTCCTAACCTGTGGTAGCTGATAGGGACTAGGCAGCTCACACTCAGCTCCCATTTTCCCAAAGAATGGTGCCAGTGCTCCCTCTGCCTCCTCCAGCAGGAACAGCGAGTCAGGGAGGTTCAGAGCCAACCTATAAGACACTATTCCACCTCAGTATGCTTATAGTAGTAGTTACACAGTATCATAACATTACCTTCAGTATAAGTGCAAGCATTGTAAGTCAAGCCTTCCTTGCAGAACAGTATGTGTCTGTCAAGGTAAACTACATTAATGAATTGTGAAGTAATTGACAGCTCTTTGAGTCTGACCTGTCTGGCTCCTGCATGTCAATCCGTGAGTGTTTTTCTGAGCGTAGTAAGCGTTCGATGGTCTGCTGGACTTCCTCTTTAAGGAGATATACCCATTAATATCCTCATTATATGTTGTTCCACTTACAAACCAAGTCAAATCAGTCTATTCATATTATGTATAAGCTTTTCACTGTATGCTTCAATCTCTTCCCATTTCTTTCATATTCATCCAGTCTGACTAGTGACTTCCTCTGTGAAGTGTTGAAGAACCCAAAATGTTCAGGTCATTACGATAATCTCTAAAACTGCCTGGGACAGGGCTGAGCTACAATTTGAAACTCCTGTTAAATACTAAACCTGGTGAAACATTTCTTGCTTAAACAATAAACACCACCCTTTCTACCCAATTAAGCTGCATTTGAGGGGGTATGGGAAAGATAAACAGTAAAGGTTGAGGTATATTTCTAATCTTTTTCAAAATGACAAACACATTTGATTTCAGATTCATGTAAATACTCTGTCTATTAAGACTACTTGTATGCCCCACACAGTGATCTCTAAGTGCAGTAGTACACATGGCTCTTGCATTTATATAAATTATTTTCTGGGTGTAAGGAGTTAGAAAAGCTATTTTTGTGTCTCTGTCAATGCTGCTGCCAAAACACTATTTATTTGGACTACAATGAATAAACCAAAGCCCTTGCAGCACATTTTGTATAGTGTGGGTCACCAGTCAATAAGTGCTAATGGATGTGTGGCGAGATAATGGGTATTGGACTGAATTTTTTTTTTAAGCAGGAGAGCAAGAACATAACTATTAAAAACACTGTCCGTAAATACCATACATTTTACACAGTAGGTGCTGCAGTGAAATTATGTGTAAAAGATGAGAATAGGTTTTGTTTGGCTACACAATATGGATAAAATATATAGTGAATACACCTTGTAACATATTAAACACATACTGATTAACCAGTAATGTGACATTGTTAAAGACTGGCCTGCATTATTTTGACCAAGTTTTTTAATAGCCAATCAAAACAACCACAGAAACCCTCTGGAATTATTATCATCAAAATAATTACTACACATAGTAAAAAAATCTATGCGATTGGTTAAAACACTCATTTGTATGTTGCAGCCTCCTGTGGTCAGTTTTTCAAAGGCAAATATCAATATAATAATTAATAACAAACAATACATTGTGCAGCCCTGCAGTCTGGCCTGACAGATATATTTAGTTAGAAGTAGAACACACGGCAGGGCTGTCTAGTAAACTAACAAAAATAACACCAGTGTTAAATGAACTCCTACAGAATTACACCAAATTAAGTTCAAATATTTGAGGATATGAGAATCTTACCCAGCAGGAAGGCACACTGTCGGTGAAAGACAATGACCACTCCATACTGCAGCTGAGAGGAGAGATATAGAGAGAATCGAGGGCGTGGCAGGCTTGGGTGAAGAGGTGGAACTTGGACTTTCACATAGTCAATTATATCCTCACTGTATAAAAACACACACAAAAGTCAACTCCAAACACAGCTTTTAATTCTACAATATTTTTGAATTGTTTCATCGAAACAGATATGGTAAAAGTTGTGGTCTGCTCATAGATCTGTACACTAGAGACCTAGATAGCTGATGATGACATACTGTAGGGATGCACAATATATCAGAATCATGTTGGTATCAGTAAAAAATGATATTTGCATTGGACAGATGTTTAGAATTGGAAATGTTAGAAATGTTCCAAATCAAAACTAAATGATGTATTTATTGTACTTTTTAAGAACAAAATGTTTAGGCAATGCAAGGCTACTATACTGAAATGTCTGCATTTTATTAAACCTACTGTATCTGTAATCCTATCAAAGTAAATGTTATATTTCCCTGTACATTTTATAAATGCTGATGTATCGTCACTGGCAGATGTGTACATGAAAAATATAACAAATGGTAAAGCAGATTGTGTTAAAAGCATGTTCATTGTTTACCTTGGTAGATTGGTGGCTCATGATTGCCCAATTGCTTTAAACCTATATACCTATAATGCTTGAGCATGAAACTAGTGTTTTCATTTACAGCAATAGATTAGGTCATTCACGTGGTAAAACACAATGTATTGTGCAGAGATGTTCAAGAGTTATAAAATTAATATATTGAAGAATGAAGTATATGTAGTTGAGTGGGAAATAAAAAAACCTGGAGCAAAGTGGGAGCGGAATGATTATAGACTGCTTTTAGCAGGGAGTAAATAAATTGCTGCCGTTCCACTTTACTCCCATACTATGGTTCATGCTGATTTGTTGCTGCAAGAATGGTGCAGAGTGCCTAGGAAGAGAGCAAGATGCTGTTCTTCTATATAATGGGCTCATTTGCCTTTTCTGTAGAAACCACTGTCATGATCAAACTAAGCATCAGGGTGCATCCTAGCAGAGTAAAGTGGGAGGGGAGGCTGCAGGATTTATGCTGTATACACACCCACACTCAGGCGACTGGACTGTAATTTTTTCTGAGGTTGCGGATAAATTCTAGAGGTTGTAATTTTTTTGGCTTATTTTATTCTTGGAAACTGAATCAAATCTTGACATCAGAATCAAAAATCTGACGCGTGAAAATATGTGCTACTACAGCCCTCGTATTTTACCTATTGATCCCACCATCACCCATGGCTGGGAGTCCAAGAGATTATTATTGACCTCACTTTCTTTGGGTGGATAGGATGGCCATTACTTTCCTCCCATCACTCAGTGCAATATTGAGTAAATACTGGGCAAAAAAGAAAAAAGGCAAAAAAAAATAAAAAATAAATAAAAAATATAAAATAAATAATAAAGGACAAAATAAATGCACCTATTGCACCTTAACTGAGTCGTTCCGGTATCTTAAAAATGAATCAAAATCAAATGCAATTGTATCAGTTATGTAGGTCTGTATATGTACACAGTATTGTTTATGGCTCAGCTCGACAACAAAACATCTTTACAGCATACTCTACCATGTTTTCCCAATGTTGACCTTCAGAAGCTCCCTTCTTGTTATCCTGATACCTTTTGTGGCTGCCAACCTGTCAGTGTTAACAGTAAGTTATATACATACATTAACTTTCACTTAACGAAGTTTATACAGTAACAACATTGACTATGTAAAGAAATGTTTTTTCCCCCCCTGTTAATCCTGAAATAAGTAATCAGTGAAACGCCATTAGCTAACTTTAGGTAAATATAGCTCAAGTTATCCGTAGCCAATTCATTCAAATAACCCACACTCAATAGCTTCGGTTAGGTTACGTCATGCTAGTTAGCTAGCGTTAGCTAGCTAGAGCTTGTATGTTCAAAATGTTTAAGCGTACCTATTTTAACTGTGTATATTATTATTATTATTAGCAGCAAAAAGTCTTACCAGATTGTAGAGAAACAGCCAGTATGACGCTGAAGAACGTTTGGGTAGTAAAACATTTTAGCTACGCTTCCTGTCTAAAATAACCTCAGTGGTGATCCGCGTTGTCTTGGTCTAGGTCTATTGCACAACTCTCCAGTGATAATAAAATTTGTATTGGATGAGAAAATCCGGATAATTTTATGTAATTGATTCGATTATATATAGGTATGACTTTATGTCTCAAAACGCTTTCAGGCTTTTTGGCGCTTTCTGCTAAAATTTGAAAATTGAACGTCTTATCGGTTTATCCAATCCACGCTCAGATCGTGCTGAACGACCAATCAGGCTGCTGCTCTCAATCTATAGCCAAACAACACTGTAAGGTATTGTGGTAGGAAGGAAAGTATGGGTTTATTTTGGACATTTCAGATTATACTTATTATAAGTGTGATACTGTATTGTTAGACACAATCTGGCTAATTCACTGAACCTTCTTCAAGTTTCTTGAAAGAAAGGTGAAAGGTTACAGTCTATTTACTACAGTAAATCTAAACCGCTGAGCAGCCACGCTCTAACGATAATGAGAGGTCATGTTCATAATTTTTATATTTTATATTTTGTCTTTTTATATGGTTTAAAATTGAATAACTCTAACGCTTGCAAAAGACAGTCTGTAACGGAAAAATGTGTAACTCTATGGACTGTTCACATTTTCCAGCGGTCAGTCTGTCAGCGCTGTGGCTCCGCCCCATTAGCACAAATCTGACACTCTGTCAGGCGGATAGCCAATCAGAACGCCGGGAAGTGCCGGGGGAGTTCTAACAGCGGCGCTGGTGTGACGTCACTGAATTTTTTATTCGAAGTGGCGAGTTTCGTTTGACGCCACGCCTCTGCGTGAAGAATGTCAGAGTCAGATTGAAGCAAGTTGAAGGACTACGCCTTGTGCTCTTGGCATAATTTAGCACAAATACAAGTAGAAATGGCTTATCATAACCAGTACCGACCTCCGCACTATAACAGCCCGCCGGACCAAGCGTTTCTGTGGAATATATTTCAGAGGTAAGTGAAAACAGCAGCGCTACGCACTAATCCGCATTCGAAACACTAAACCCACCACAGTCTCAACTAACGTTACTGCGGGTTCTAGCATGGTGAGCATAGGGCAAAGCAGAGCTTCGCCAAGTTGTTTTGAACGAGTAAGATTTCGGCCGGGCAGAGTAGAGCGCATAAATATCTAACACAAAACTTTAGCATTGTCTTGAGTTCTCAGTAATTGTGAATTACGCCGTAGTTCGGCTGGAGAAATCGGTTTGCGTGAGTTTCTCTTTTTAACGGCGTTTCCTGTTTTGCCTATCGCCTACACATCAGCCTCAGCTGCGTGTACTGAATGCTCACAGCACGAATAGTTTTAGTAGGCTATGCAGGGTTATAAAATTGCTGTATTGAAGCAACACTTTTTCATTTTTTTTTGTCTAACGCTCATGATTCTTGGTTTCTGATATAGGTAAGTGTGACTGGTTAGTAACTATCCAGCTAAGTTGCCTCTTGTGGTAGTAATGAATTATGTAATACTGCAGAGGGTTGACTGCTGCTTTCTCACATTAAAACTGCCGTGGGCTCTGAAGCAAGCAAGCAAGCTAGCACGCACGTTTGTACCTGAAAAAAGCAAACGCAGAGCTAAAGCAGTCAACGTAGCCGTAAACATTGAGAGGCTTCGGGAATTCCGTGGAGTGATGACATAGCAAGCAAGTGGGGATTTTTTTTGTCCTTGATCATGTGAACTAAGGAGAGTAAAGGTCCTACTCAGTGAGTCACACTCAGGTCTTTTCTTGACGCTGTGACACGAATGAGTCTTAAGAGTGGCCCCTATGGGTTCTACCTGTGAGAATATTTCCATCACAAACTGGAATACGAATGTCGATGCCTTTGACAATGCAAACACGGGTACTGCTTCACATTTTTGTGCTAGGTTAGCGCTCACAGTTTATATAGCTACAATTGTAAAAGAGCTCTGAATTAGATTTCTTGTCGGGTTCATCCTATTATGTATGAACTTTTAACTTTTTAGACTATCCCGTTTGTAAGTTGTTCACTCTCCAGCTGCTGTTGACTCAGTATGAGCTAATGGAGACATTATTTTGGCAAGTTACAGCCTGATTGCAGCAGTGGAAAACAGAAGTCATACGAGGGAAGTTTGAAGTAGAACAGTCTGTGTTCACCTGGATTCTAGGAAGCAGGAACGGGAGCTTATGCAGAACAGATGGAGTCACCCGGGGGGAAGAAAAGCGTTCTTATTCTTTAACAAAAACTCCTAAAAAAAACTCCTACCCAACAAAAAATCCTAAAAAACACAACAAAAAATCTCTATCAGATTTTGACTGGTCGCTAGGCAGATGCTGTAAGAGATGGTGGGAGAAACACATTCATTTTCAGTTATCCTGTTGAGTGATCCAAATGTCCTTGAAAATTCAGTTTCCTCGGATTGGCATAGGTGAATGGGAGTCATGTGTTTAAAAATTGGTGGTAATAGGGACGGGGAACACCCTTCTATGGCAAACAAACCAACAAGGTGTTCCATTCATTCCTTCTGGGTAAATCGAAGTTTTTGGTATAGTGGCTAGCTAAGAGGCCTCGCGCTAGCTGTGTGTTTTTTCTTCGGGGCCTTCCCAGTTTTTTCCCCCCATCTAAAATACTGGATTTATTGTCTGTATGCAGGGCCGGGCTTGTTGTCAGGCTGCTAGGGAATGTCTGACTCACTGAAGGATTTCTCACTACACACTTAGTTCATAACTGTGGCACCTACAAATCTGCTAAGGTCTGTTCTCTTGGTCATAGAATAAACACAATCTGCTCTTTCAGCATTTTATTCAAGTAAATGTGCAGTTTCTAGCATAACACCACAGCTGTATTCAGATTTAGAATGTTGGCTTATCTTAGGTTCAGACTTTGGATGTGTTCGTTTGACACTGTGTTTGGTGTTGTTTCCTTGGAAACATTATTCTAGCTGAAGGGATTGAAGGTGGAGCCTGTAATAAAACAAGGCCTGCCCAGCACAAAAAAAGATGTCAGCTCTCTTTTTGTCATAAGCAATTCCTGAGCAAGTCTATGCTGAAAACACCACACTTTAAATCAACCTGGTGAAGAACTGTTGAGCTGAAGGCAGATAATAAAGAATGAATGCATGTATTGGATATACTTTTCTTCTCAGGTGGTGGAAATAATACGAGAAGAATGTGTGCAACAGTTTACTATGGCATGACAAGATAATGGCCAGTAATTCCATGTGGCAGTAAGGTTGTCACAATACCAGCATTTTATTTTTTTTAATCAATACCAAGTGTAGTATCATAATGCCTAATAGCAAAACAATGCTATGACAAAACGATACTTATTATTGTCTTAACACCTAATGTTCATTGCATTAAACACAGAAAAATAGTAAACTTATTACTGCTTAATTAACGTAATTTAATTAAATAACTTAATTAAAAGTATTCAAGTATTGATAACCACAATGGTTTTGGAAAAAAAAAAAACACTAAAGTTTTGGTCATTGCACTGGCTATCAACTTTTGGTTGTGCAATGCTGTGTGATAGTGGAGACTAGGAGTAGTTAAGCTAGTAAACGATTTACTGTCTTATAAGGCCTTGCTTGTTTAATAAAACACTAAGCTCTGTTTTCCCAGAACATGATTAATCCTAAACCTAGACTAAAAAGGATTTTGGTGAGTCAGCACTGACATAACAGTTTTGCACAAGACTGTGTTGAATCCATAGAAATTGACCCAGCATATTTAAGGAAATGTTCCAGATTCTAAAGGGGGTTATCAGAGTCCTAAATAGGTTATTATGATGTTTTAGGAATGACACCTACATCAAGTGTAACAGGTAGAAGTCAAGCAATTCTCATTAGTGTGAGGAAGTAGAAATGTTTGTCGTAGATAAGTAGCTTTTTATGTAAGTAAATCTTTTAATTCATAAATTATTGTTGAGTCTGACTTTATATATAACAGGAGTGGTTTTTAGGTGTGTGGCCCAATTATCTGCTCTTTCAACTCCCTCAGATGTTAAAGTTGGTGTAAGTTCCACCAATTTAATTATTCATTTTTCATATTTATGATGATTTGTTGCCATTGTGATTGCAGGTCAGTTGAATTTCATTTGGGCAGAGGCAGTTGATAGAGACTGTGCTTTATTAAAGGGGCTTCTGTTAGCTATAGGGCCCTGCATGAATGTACCATTTTCTGTCAAATAAAGAATAACTGTGGTAAATTCTACAGTGAGATTTTTGCACTGGTATCTCAAAGCTGGCATCTGAGAGGGTTGAGGTAACCTTGCTGTCATGAGGTTGTTTACGTTGCTGTGGCAACAATGCTGTCAATCACAGAACAGTCTTAAATGCCCATCTAGCCCTGATCAGGCCAAGCAGTTGAGTTTTTCTGTATTTTAACTTGAATAATATTTTATTTGAATAATAATAAAATAAAAAAATAATAATCATAAAAGAATTTCTTTAAAAAAAAAGTGTAGTCACATGTGAGCTAGTCAGAAGAGCAAAGTATGGTTTCTTACTTCATCTCACTGCCCCATTGCATGGATTTGTAAGCACACCTGATTAAACATCAAGAAGTATTGTTTAACCAAACCAGGTATTGCATGATAACTGCAAGTAATACTGAGCTGGCATGAGGTGAAGTTTGTAAATAGTTAAACACGTTAACATAAACAATCACCATTCGTTGTATAAAAAGTATTTGTATTATAGTAATATTAGTGTTTTGTTTTTTTTTAAAGAAAATATGCTTACTGGCCAGTTAAGTTTCATTTTAAAGGTAATGTTTTCAGACTTTTGCACAGTACTGTATATATTATTCAATTCTAATTTTGGGTAATGATCACAAATTTTAGTATAATTAAGATTGAAAAACCCTCTTTAAGGTAATTGGGGTTCAAACTCTTATGATTAAGCAGTATCTGACTCTGTAGGTGTTCTTACCTGCTCCATTGATTTGCTTTGCTCTGTCCATACAGCTTATTTAGATAGAGCAACTAATCTTCCAGTATCTGGCTGACCTATAGGAATGCAGTGTAGTGTTTTGCTGTCAGTCAAATTAGTAAATCATCTTACATTTTCATTTTAGGTTGCAATGCATGCTTTCATTTATTACTGTCTGCATTCAGTTCTCCAACCGCTACATGGCTGATTTAATTTGCGTTATCTTCAGCAGACGCTTGCTCAGGAATTTGTTTTTCACAAATGACATCTTTTTGTTTTTGCTAGATGTGACTTGAAAAAAAAAAAGATTTCTAATTCATCACAATGAATCTCATTTGTGTTATTTGCTCAAAATTAACCCTAAAGTTTTTTTTTTCCATTTGAAAGCAGTGTATTTTGTTATTGATATATGATTGGACAAAATAAAATTTTTTAGAATGTATTTGTTTTTTTTAAATATTATTATTTTCATTGTGTAAAAACAGAGTTCAAGGGTTTACGTGAACCTGAAAATGAAAACTACATGAAAGCAGCGTCATTAAGGTCTAATGAGATATTAGGAACTCCTGGTCTAAGCTGGGTTTCTCTATGACAAAAATGAATGGAATTTTAGAAGATGGCCACCATCATGCCTGGTGACAGCAATCCAGCAAGTTTGGTCAAGGGTGGTAGTTTAGTTGCTTTGGCAGTAGTAGGCTACAGTTTGAATAGCTTGTGTTGGTATATAACAGTGTTTGTTATAAGTAACTCCTTAACGACTTTCTATTTCAGAGGATCCAGTGACCCTGGTACTTATTCATTGAAACTGCGCATATTTGATGACGGATTTAGTAATGTATAAACTACTTTGCGTCTCTTTTATTAAACTTTCATACGATGTGGAGGCAAGTAGAGATTTGAGCATAAATGATGAATCAGTTTGGTGCGTGAAATTAAGCGGCATCCTAACAGTTTACATATCATTTGCATGAAGCACACCCAAATTACTATGTTGATGTTACAGTAGAGAGCCAATAAACAGCCTTCACCTTCTTTTGAGCAAGTGGCTATGCTTGTAGAGTGCATTGCTCCCCCTACTCTACTTACTGTTATGATGACTGGAAAGAATAAAATGTTTTTTAGTTTTGTGTAGTTTTTTAAGATGGTAGAATGTTGTGTTTGTATACTGTGATTATTTTTTTAAA
>JAILXH010293157.1:0-10048 GCA_023558415.1 Piaractus mesopotamicus | reverse complement strand
AATCCTTTTTCCCCTCCCTTTCTTTCCAGTCACATATTATTTTCAGTCTATTTTTTTTAGCTTTTTGCTTGTGGTGACAACTCACTGTGTGTCAATTAAAAAGGGGCAGTCGTGGGCTGGAGGTTAGGGAACCAGCCTTGGGACTGGAAGGTCGCTGGTTTGATCCCCTTGGCAGACAGTACATGACTGAAGTGCCCTTGAGCAAGGCACCTAACCCCCAACTGCTCCCCAGGTGATAGGGCTGCCCACCGCTCTGGGCCAATGTGCTCACTTCCCCCTAGTGTGTGTGTTCAGTAGCGTGCATGTATGTGAGTGTTTCACTGCACGGATGGGTTAAATGCGGAGGTCTAATTCCTCTGTGTGCAAACACAGTTGGCTAATGGTTCTGAATTCAATTCGAATAAAAAAACATGACTTTATTATAACTTATTCAGTTTTAGTATATTTATTTAATGATTTGTTGTTTATATTTTTACATTGTTTTTGTGCAGTTGGCCTTTTAAATAACATGAAATCTTAGTGCTACATCAAAAGTATAAGGGCAGCTGGATATTTTTAAAAGGTACAACAACAAGCATTCAATACAGCACTTACACTAGTGTGAAAGAGTATAAAACACCTATTCATTTCTTATTTGAAAAAAGCAGTTGATTCCTTTATGAGCTAGTTTGAAGAACAAAGTTTGGTTCCAGATGTCTCCTGCACACCCAAAGTCCTTACATAGATTTGGTGAAAATGAGGAAATGGTTTGGAAATGGTTAAACACACTGACATACATAAAATCACTACTTAGTGTAAAGTCTATATTTCTTGAAATATTTGTGCTTTTCTAAGCAAATAAATGTTTATTGCCCAGATAAACAGCTTTTTTTCAGCTTCTAATTTTCTCTGGTATCTAAAACTTTTGCACAGTACTGTATGTATTTAACTGACTCACGTTATGAACATCATAAAATCACAATACACGTAGGCTAGTATAAAACAAATCTATATATCTATATAACAAATCGGAAAACCGACAGTCACATTACGAATCAACCTCATCTGGTTCCTGCATCCTTATATTTCTTTATCTGTCCTCCCTTTTTGTATGCACTCCCTGCTTTCTTCCAGACTCTCTTATGTTCTCTCTCACTCTTGCCTCTTTTCTCTTTTCAGTTGTCCCTATGTCTCAGCTCTTTTGGTTGTTTCCTGGGAGATTCTGACATCTGTCCCACCACCCCCTGCTGCAGAACCAAACAGAGCAAACAAACTGTTCACAACTCCAAAGTTTCTAGCTGCAGGAGCAATTGCTTAGAAAGTAGTTTATCACTCCACAAACCCTAGAGTGCGGGAGCTGAAGCTATGACTCAGCAGAGCACATAAGTGGATTTATTTTGCACCTTGGCCATGTTGGTTATGCTACTTGCAGTACAGAGAGTGGACAAAGCCACCCTGCTGCGATAAGCTAACTTCAACAACTGATGCAGTCTGTTTTTCATCAAGCTTTTTATTCTTCCCTTGTAAGAAGGAGGGTTCCCTGTACAATCAGCAAGAGGGCCTTATGGATGTGTGTTTGTGTGTGTGTGTTCCTACACATCTGTAATAGATTGCTTTGAAACTGATTTGTATTTCTTGTCTTCTCATAGCAAAATTTAATTGTCTTAAGAGGGACAACAGATAAACAACTACACATGCTTTGAGTGTAGAAAGTATAGCTTGAAAGTAATTCTGCCGCTACTCTATTTGATTTTGGAACAATTACACATTAATTAAACACTAATACTAATGTACATCCTTACAAGAACAAATATGGATACGACAGTCAGCAAATGTAAGTTGAACTGTAGAAAGTTGCAGGATGAAACATGGCTAAAACCTCTAAGCTGCTGTATGTGCGAGGCAGGATTAAATATTAATCACTGTTGTGCTCAGTCAAGGGATGTAAACAGGGGTACACAGACATTAATGGCTTTACTGGCCATTAGGGCCACTAAGCCAATGAATCTTGTGACTATAATAATAGAAACATGTTTATTGTATTTACAATTAACAAGCATGGTTCTGTGCCAAAAAGCAGTCAGGTGTTAAGTAAATATACATTAAAAACTAACATTAATAAGAGCATTGCTGTTGTGTTGACTGTGGTGGTTCTCCCCTGCTGAGCAGGTTCGCCCTAACGTCATCCAGTCTAGGTTATTTCATTAGGTACTGTTTAGGTGCTGCAGTGATAGCCTCTTGGTGTAATGGCGTCTTGGTGAACACCTTGTGATGCAGATGTTAGCAAACTTTAGCTAAAGAAATCGCATATTTGATGCCATCAGCTCAGCAGGGTGACCACCAAAACCACAATGTCATTTTAGCTATTGTGGTCATTACAGTTAAGGAATTGACGCCAAACAGGTTTGTTCCACGGGAAAAAAAATACAAAAAAAAATCTCCAAGACACCTGGCCACTTATGCCAAAGAATTTTAGTGCCCAAAATGTGAAATGTTGTGGCCAGGGGCGCTGGGCACTATGTACTCTTGGGTGTAAATCTCTGACTTTTGAGGCAATTCAGTTTAATTGCTATTTTTTAGGACACAGTTCAATACATCAAATCTTAAATTTCATCACAATTCGGTTTGATTGAATTATTTTGGTCAGTGTAGTTGAATTGTCACCTTGAGATGTTTTTTACATCCCTAGCTCAGTCTGTTTTACTCTAATGTTAACCTGTTTCCTCTTCTTTTACAGGCACATGGACACCATTCAATCCTGTGACTGTCAGATCAATTATATGTGAGTAAATTTGTCTTCTGTCATTTAACCAGAAGAACCCAGCTTCATAGAAGTGGTTTAGCATTTTCCCTGTTCTGACTTGTTTGTTTAATCTTACCAAAGGCTTGATAGTTAATTGATCTCTTGAATTATTTTATGAGGTGTGCTTTAACATTAAACAGTGCACTGCTGTCACCATGGCCTGTTATGAAGTAACACCCCCCTTAGATACTGTAGCTATGTCTGTTAAACTTTCAGCTTAGGCCACCTTGTATCATCCATAGCACTTGTGCTAACAGACTAAACTGGGCTGGTTTTCCCAAAAGCGCAAAAATGATTATTAAATTGTAGAGTGAGCATCACAGTGAACACTCCCTCTACCAGTTATAATCTTTACGCTAAGATACTTTTGGGAAACTTGATTCAGTTTGGTCACAAAGAAGAAAATGTACAAGCACAAAGAGCAATAACTTTGAAAAATATTGTATTATTCAAATATAACCTTGCTTCACAAGATATACTTGTGTAGACATATGTGTTTGAGAATAGACAAAACATGAATGTAAGCCAGTTCAAAGCAAACTTATTCTGGAAATTCATGTTTACATTAAACCAGGGAAATCTTTTAAGGACAGAATGTTAAAGTAGGAGAGTTTCATGTCTAGTAAGAAGGAAGTTGAGCAGCTGAAGCTGCCACATCAGATGATATAATGATGAAGGTAACATCTGTTCATTGCAATGTTACATGCTGAAGAGAGCCCACATTGTACACAAGGTCTTTTAGCAAAGTTTGATGAAACAAAACAAATGATGGCATACATACTTGTTTATTAATATTTGTCTTCACACACAATGCTTCAATCGAACCCATCAAGCTCAGTGTCAACAGCAAAGTTAGGAAAAGTTAGCTTAGCTAGGTAACTAATCTTAACATTGTTCTGTAACATTATTTATCATTAGATAAAATAAGTAATGGCAAATATAACCAACGACCAACTAACAAAATCGTGTCAGTACTACCAAGCATGGAGCATGAAAAACTAGACGTCAATATTCACTACTTAAATTTGGCATCATAAATTATATTTATTTATGACCCTTATCAGTTCTTGATTATAATCTGCTAATGATGTAAAGATGGATCTCCTGCACTGGATTTGGAGAACACTGGCTTAATAGGTAAATTCTCCTTCAGCTGACCCTGAAATATTCCAAGACAACTGAGTCACTGAATCACAAGACTCTGGTTGTATAAGGCTGTTAGCACAAATGTTAGCAAAAAACATTCTGAATTTTTGCAGCATGAATACTTTATATCTCGTGTGAACATTTGCTCAAAACCTATTCATGTTGCTTTATTAGACTCTGTCATTATTTGCTGAAAGTTGTATGTGTTAAGGTTGCCAAAGGCATGACTTGTTTGCCTCTGCCGTCACAAAAAAGAAGACTAACTGGTTTCATAGAATATCAGTCTTCAGATATATTTCAGGGCCCATATTTGAAATAAAAGAATTTAATATAGTATGTAAACATTGTGAGTTTTAAGATGAACCATTCACACCTTTCACTCCATATATACAGGACTATTGGGCCGATTTTGAGACACTGTCACCTCTTTGGCGTGTAACATCTAGTCTTCCTTCCAGTCTACTTGCAGTTCAGTTGTGGTTGCTCCAGTTTTGAATTTAAATGTATTAAGCATTTTCAATATTTTTGATTTCATAGTGTGAGTATATAGTATAGTGTACAGGCTAGTGAAAGGAAAAACAATTAAGACAAATGTGAAAGTAACAGAGCACTTGTATACCATTTCTAAAAAATTAAAGAATGCAAAGATAATTTGCTTTACCTGGTGAGGGGACAGTGAATACAGAAGGACTATGTCAAAATGTGTGGTGTCTCACGTTTTCAGCAATGGTTAAGAATTTTATAAAGCCTGTAGTGTGGACCAGGCATACAGTTGTATGCAACAGTTTGAATATCCCTAGTCAAATTACATGTTTTGTTAATTTTCTAAGTGAAAATAAGTTGCTCTACATGAAGCAAACTTAAATATGACATTTTCCTGCAAATTTTACTGCACAATTGTATTTATTTGTTGAGTTTAATATATGTGAAGTTTTCTTTCTTCCAATATGATACATACTTTTTGCACAGGCCACATTTTATTTGTTTCCAGTTTGTTAAATTCAGCAAATACACAGTAATTGGGTCTTAAACTGTGCAGAAGTGTGTTCTCTGTAGAGGATGTGTTAACTTATTCTCACTTAGAAAATCAACAAAATGTGATTAGACCAGGGCTTCCAAACTTTTGCATATGACTGTAAGCTGCAAAAACTGTTTTGAGTTGATTGTTTTGTATCATGTCTTGAAAAGTTTATTTACATATATTCATCCATTCAGACTACTGCAGTTTAGCAGTTTAGTAGTTTACCTATTCACGTTGAAGTTACAAGGAGGGTTTCAGCCTGGACTGATTTTTAAATGAGACACTGTCCAGTGCAGAAAATCAGAATAGAGGTCATTTACGTTACATTTACATTACATTACATTTTTGTAATACAAGTTGTAAAATAGTCATATAAAAATAAATTACACCTTGGTGCAGGAATTTACTCAAGTTGTCCAAAAATCTGTTTGTCCAGTGATTGCAGATCAGAGTTATGAATGAGTCAAAAGGATTTATTATTTTCACAAAGCCAAGAATCAAACAATAACAGAAAGAAGATATGAATTGGAGCATAAGATCAAAGACTTGATCTCCCAAAGGATATGCAGTGCGTTTTAAAGGCACAATGACGTAACACAAAAGGGACAATACAAAAATTATTGATTGGGATAATAATTGACTAAATATGTGATTGGAAGAAATAGCATGACGAGTCTTCAGCTAAAGTAAATATTTGAATTGAGCTGAAAGGCAGTTGGCTGAACTGTCGAAAGCTGGTTACAAGGAATTGAACTTTCTAGAAAGGTTCAAGCTTACGTATATGTGGAAAATTTAGCCAGACCCAGTCCCCAGACGCCTAAGGAAACTAGAAGCTAAATTTGATCAAATAGGAAGTGTTAGATGTCTGGATCTTTGGCAAGACCCTTGAGTGACATTGAGAATGCCCTCTACCAAGATTACACTTTGAACAATCAGTTATAAACAATTATAATCAAACAATCAATCAGGTCATACTCAGCTATGCATATTACCAAGATGTCATTCTGATTAACCTTAAATTAGAAGTGATTAGGTGTTAATTCATGAAACAGTAATGACACGTATCTTACTAAAATAATCATTCTCATTTAAATATTACAGGATAAAATAATGATTACTTAATGATTCCATAACAGTAAACAAAGCATATCTAAATAATATCTGAATCATATCCATAAAATCATCATTGTAACTCATTACTCTTTGAGTTGATAATGTATGAAAAACTTTTATTAATACCCATAGATTTGTTTTGACAGTCTTTAAAGGTAGATCCATCATTCAAATATCCAATCAGATGACACTTACATAAACATAAGTGTACCTCAGGGGAAAAAAATAGAATCCAAAGAAAATGTAGCATAAGTAATAAATTGAGCCTGATTCTCTATTCTGTTTCTGTATTTCCTGCTTCCTTAGCTATGTTTGACAGAGAGAACAAAGGTGGGGTGAACTTCAATGAATTCGCCGGTGTATGGAAGTATATCACCGACTGGCAGAACATCTTCCGCACCTATGACCGCGACAACTCTGGGTTCATTGACAAGAATGAGCTAAAACAGGCTCTTACTGGCTTTGGTGAGTAAGCAAATGCTAGCTTATTAACTCAGTGGTGGCAGGTCAGAGGTAATAGTTGAATACAGTGCTCTGGGATAGAAGGCTATTTGGCACACACTATTGCAGTGCCGTAGAGAATAAGAGGCTGGCGTATTGACCCATTAAAGCACAGTTAAATGTAAATCAACCAGTGTAGTTCAGGGAAGAAGTGATTACTATCTATAATGATTAGTCAGGATCCCTGATGATGGTCACCACAGGGTGGACAAACCCAATTAAGGTGGAACGATCTATGGCGGTATAGTAATGCTTCAATATCAGATTTTGCTGACCACTGTTTTATTTGTGGTACAGGTGCAGTGGCCAGACATACAAACTCCTACAAATTGTCAGATGCAACTAGCTAATAATAATGTAACTCTTCTAACGAGCATTTTGGTGCTAGCTGCCTGAGCTTTATGTTGTTATACTTCTTGCCCAGGGTATCGTCTCTCAGATCAGTTCTACAACACGCTGATAGAGAAGTTTGACCGGCAGAGGAAAGGTCAGGTGGCCTTTGATGACTTCATACAATGCTGTATCGTACTACAGGTAGGAACATACCTCATATTACACAGTATGTTTGTCATTGGTGTTTTTTACAAAATAAAAACTATGTAAGATGCAGCTAAAGATTGTTTTTTAAAAAAAAAAATTCTAAGATGTTTGATTATGAATATCTGTTGCTTACGTATTAGGTACACCTGCCTTGTAATTATCCAAAAAAAACACATTTGAAAACACCAGCTGCCTTTTACATTATTTGAACATTTCATGATGATTAGCCCAATAGCAATGCTCAAAAATTGCTTGGAACAAAATCTCTTTACAGTATCTTATGTTGAAAGTAAAGAACATTTTCACTTTTTTACTTAAGTTTAGCATTTTTTTGAGACACTTGTTTTTCTTGTGACAGCAATGATATGTAAAAGTTTAAAAAACACACCTAGTAAAATTGTTGTTGTCTAGGCGCAAAGAAGTATACATTCTTTACAGAGAACACATTTTTACACGTTCTAGCATGTAATTACTGTTTGTTTCTGAATTTAACGTATTAGAAAAATTCAGCCAATAACTAAAAATTGTGCACAAAATTAGTAGAGAAATGCAATATTTAAGTTTGTTTCCCACAGTGTATGTGTGACTCATTTTCACTCTGACAAAACATGCAAGAATACCAACAAAACATGTCATTTGACCAGAGGTATTTAAACTTTTGCATACAACTGTAAGTGCACTTTGTAGATTTGCAGGTACTGACTGTATCCCATCTGTTGCAGCACAATATCTGCACCCAAATAATATCTTTTCAGTGTGATGGTCTTTCCTTTAATGGAGAGGGGCTAACAAATTGTGCAGCAAAAGATGGGCTACTGTCCGTTTCGTAAACCTATGGAGTCCACCTATGGTAGGTTTACCTGACAAAATGGCCAGTGAATGAGTGTAGGTACAGGGTACCAAATAGTACCTAATAAACAGTATTTCATGAAGTAATGTACTGTCTGAATTGAGTAGCTAAATAAAGTACTTCTGCGAGTAAACAGAGATGCTGCAGTATGTGCATGTAAAAGTTTCTTATCACCAAAGTGTTACGCTTGTGAATGTCCTTGAAAAATTCCATTGATCACACACCTTTTCAGCTGCTTGTTCATGTGACTATGTCACTCAGCATAATGTCTCAGTTGAATGAATATTAGCTTTAAACAGAAGAGTCTGGTTTGTTTTTTGTGTGCAGAGGTTAACGGATGTGTTCAGGCGATACGACACAGATCAGGACGGCTGGATCCAAGTCTCCTATGAGCAGTATCTCTCTATGGTCTTCAACATCGTATAGCACAGCATTGTGAACCGCACACACTAGTGCCAAACACCAAATCTCTTCCCCCATATAGTCTTCCATCAGAGACACCACACACTCCCCTCTGAAGGAGATTTAGGGGACAGAGTATTAAGACTTCAACTTACAGATTTATGTCTTTGTCTGTCTGTCTGTGGTCATGTTTCTTTATGATGTTAAGTGTGATCATTAAAAAAAAAGTAAAGCATATTCATCTCCTTTACATTAAGGAACGTTTGCATTGTACATATCATTATGGATCAGACGCATGCTTTCTAATGTACTTCCTTACTGTTCAAGCATGAACTAATTTTGTTCTTTGTTTTGCCAAAGCCATGTTTACAAAGTCAATAAGTACTTGCTTTGGATTCACTGATGTGAACTAATGCCATATTTGTAAGGAACTGTTTTTAATCTGCATATGAACATGCAGAAGGTTTAGCTTTTTATTGAAGGTAGGAGGAACATGTGCTTTTGTTGTGCATGATGCTTTACAACTGCAAAATGGAAACTTTTATTAAAAAAGATTCAAAAATATTTTTTTTTGTCTTTTCCTGAGATTCTTCTTTTAAGATTAGTTGAAGGTTCTAATTTTCTCTGCTGATCTAAGTGAGCATAGAGTAAGACCTCTAGATACACACTTGTGTCTCAGCTTTTATGTACTTAAAAAATTCTTTTACTTACTCAATGGACATATAAATAGCTGACAAGTATGGCAAGTTTAGTGTGTTTGCTGGGTAAATATTTTGAGTTTACAACATAGTTTACATCTTCAACATTTTCTGTGCTTGTATTTCCTCTATTACTCCCATGTTCCTTTAGTATGATCTACACAGTCTTGTAGTTTGGTACCATTCAAAAAATAAAATATACATGTATACACACATGCACACATACGCACACTCACTGACTGAGCACTTTATTAGGAATGCTTTGTATCTACAATCATTGTCCTTTTTCACAGCTTACCACATAGGAAGATAGGAGCACTTTAAAGTTGTACAATTACAGATTAGTCAATCTGTTTCTCTGTGTACTTTGTTAGCCCCCTTTCACCTTTTTCTTCAGTGGTCAGAACCACCACAGAGCAGGTATTATTTGAGTTGTGAATCATTCTCAGCACTGCAGTGGTGGTGGTGTGTTAGTGTTTGGTGTGCTGGTATGAGTGGATCAGACACAGCAGTGCTGCTGGAGTTTTTAAACACCTTTGCTGCTGGACTGAGAACAGTGCAACCAAAAACATTCAGCCAGCAGTGTCCTGTGACCACTGATGGAGGACTAGAGGATGACCAACACAAACTGTGCAGCAACAAATGAGCTATCGTCTCTGACTTTACGCCTACAAGGTGGACCAACAAGGTAGGAGCGTGAACACAGTGTTTAAAACTCTAGCAGCATTGCTGTTTCTGATCCACTCGTACCTGCACAATGTCAGTGTCACTGCAGTGCTGAGACCGATCCAACCCCCAGCTCTGTGGTGATCCTATTGGGGTCCAGACCATTGAAGAACAGAATGAAGGGGGCTAAGAAAGTATGTAGAATTAAAAGTGTAGAATTACAAAGTGATCCTATTTGGTAGGTGGAGCTGATAAAATGGACAATTAGTATAGATTCCTAATAAAGTGCTCAGTGTGTGTGTGTGTGTGTGTGTGTATACATACATATA
>JAILXH010293128.1:8301-21682 GCA_023558415.1 Piaractus mesopotamicus | reverse complement strand
TTGCTGTTCTTCATTAGGAGTTAATGATGATCAAGAACAATATAAAATGAAACAATGGTAACTCATTATTAATGAACTAGGAACTGTGTTTCACTTTATACTGTTTCTGATCATGATTAACTCCTAGTTCATTAATAGTGAGTTACCGTGTGTTTCACTTTATAATACTGTTCCAGATCATCCTTAACTCCTAGTTCATTAATGATGAGTTACCATGTGTTACACTTTATAACACTGTTCCTGATTATGATTAACTCCTAGTTCATTAATAATGAGTTACCATGTGTTTCACTATATAATACTGTTCCAGATCATCATTCACTCCTAGTTCATTAGTAATGAGTTACCATGTGTTTCACTTTATAATACTGTTCCTGATCATCATTAATTCCTAGTTCATTAGTAATGAGTTACCATGTGTTTCACTTTATACTGTTCCTGATCATCATTAACTCCTATTTCATTAATAATGAGTTACCATTGTTTCATTTTATATTGTTCCTGATCAGCAATACCTCATTCATTATCTAACAGAGAGTAATTACATAATCACTTGGCCAAATGTAGAACCAAGTGAATTTGAAGGCAGGACACATACACATTCAGATATTTCCATGAGCCCTCTCTTCAACTGACTCTGCCCTCAACAAGACTTTAAAGGAGAGCTACTGTTCAGAAGGCACTCATGCTCCTGCAGAAAAGAATGGTGTTTTCTTTTCTAAAGATGATAGGTAAGCAGATTGGTCTACTGAATACTGTAGTACTTTAGCAGTTGTCCCATCTGTCTAAAGAATGTTATAATTTTTTTTGTAAGGAAAAGATGCCAAAGACAGACTCCACATTTCATGATTTCTCAAATGGAAGATACAATGACAAGTAACATATATATGAATTGGCAAGGAAAATGCAGGTTTGTTCAATTGGTCTCTGTAGCACGTCATGCGCTACCCCGGGCACAAGGAGGATGCTGGAGGCAGGATTCAGTGTTGCAGCAGCCATTATTTTAATTTTCTCCACCAAACAAACACAACATCCAAACAAAACCAAACCTATGCTGGCCACTTTTCAGTGGCTTAAGCTAGACTTTTCAGTACTTTTCAAAGTAAGCTTTTCAGCTTCGTCCTCAGTCTTTTGTTGCTGCTACTGCTCGTCCCTCTCTTACTCTGTAGCCAAGGGAACGAAAGCTTGTTGCTCCTCCTCCTCCAGTAAATTTTTTGAAACTACTGTTTCAACATGTTAATGTTCCTATTTTCAGTTTTTTAAAGCATTCAACAATTGTAAGGTACAGTAATTCACCATTTCGACTAGTTACTTAGCAAGATATAAACCTTAAAGAAAGATGTGCTTTTAATGTACTAATATATAAATGAAAAGTGATGTGAAAGTCCATTACAGTATTTTTTGAGGTTTCTTAGGCACAGTGCTCAGTATGTTAGCTAGCTGGCTCACTGGTAGTAGGTGTGGCTCGACTAAAGATACTGATTTCTATAGTGCTTGATGCCAGCTTCTTGCAACATTCGCACCCAACAGAGACATAGAAGTGCAAGTGTTCGCCAATTTTTTTTTCATACGGTAATAGAAAAAGCCATTTAAATTGTGAGGGAGAATTTTGTTGAGGTTTTTGATGGCTGAAATTGTACAATTGATGTTACATTTTTTTTATAATATGTTATATATGCTGACAAAAATAAAGTGAAACCTAGGGATGCACTTTTTTCCCTTACCCTTAAGGCCTAAGGCTTCTGTGATTTTACTGAGAGTCTGAGTTCAAAAACCATTTCAGACTTTTAACTGACTTGGACTTTTGCTCTGAGTGACCCTGTACCTTATTTATGTTTATTTTATCAAAATAAATGATTTAACATTCCATCCAACACAAAAACAATCATAACACTTCTAAACTTTACTAAATGTTCTGGTAGTGGCTGTTTTGGTGGTGACAACTTTAGTTAATTTTAAGGAGAACACAAAAAACACTAGCTAGTACGTGGCTTGCAAGTACATGAATTTGAAGAGCTGTACATATAGAATAATAATGTTACATTAAAACACAAAAAGTTTGCTTACTTTCAGCAGGGGTGGAAGGAGTACTGCAGATTCCTGCAAATTACTGTTGCTGTAGTGATAAATTACTTAAGTACATGTAAAAGTATTAATAAAAAATTAAGAGTCAATAAGTAGTTTATTTGAGTTACTTTTTTGCATATCTGCAATCATAACTTGAAAATATTTCTCAAATTACTCGATGATACCATTGAAAATAATCCACACAAACAACACTAAAGTAAAACATGATATTCTGAGACTGCTAGTGCACATTTACACATCTCTTTTTGAACTATGTAAGGGAAAGGTTTACATTGAACTACGTGCACTTCATGATTAATTGAGAGAAGAAAGCGAAAGAGAGAGAGAGAGAGAGAGAGAGAGAGAGAGAAAGAGAGAGGGAGAGAGAGGGAGAGAAGAAAGTGTGTGTGTGTGTAAGAGAGAGAGAGAGAGAGAGAAGAAAGTGTGTGTGTGTGTAAGAGAGAGAGAGAGAGAGCAGAGTCAGTCTGTGATGAACAGATATAAGTATCTGATGATGTGGGATTATCTGTACAGTGAGATTGAGGAGTAAATGTATTTTTGCACACACATTTTTAACTAGGTGACAGTCCAGATGTGGCACCTTTATAGTCTTTTCTACAATAGGTTGACTAAAGTAGCTGGATGACAGACACTTTCAAGAAAACATAAGCAATAGATTTTGTGAATGTAATAAATAGCCACCATTTCATTCTAAAACAACAAAGATAGAAGAAAGTAGAATGTTTAGCTATTATCTAAGCTAGCTATGCAGCTGCTCTCTCGGTAGTTGGCTTCCTAAGGCTGAAGTTTAGTTGTAGAAAGTGGTGATTTCAGCTGCTATCGGGAGACAGAATTGTCAGTTGACAATAGTAGCATTTTCTTTCATTCATTTGAAAAAGAAAGAAGATAACGTTAAAGTATTTTTGAATGTGGGATCTGCTCTGTTTTTTGATTGGCTTTGTAAACTGAATATTTTAAATTTAACTACACTTTCTTCTAATTGGCTTAGGAGGTGAAACCCTCATAATTTATTTTTCTCTTTAATATTATTAAAAATTAAGGTAGCAAGCTAAAGTTAAGGAACAGTAAAGATACTATGATTTTACTCTAAAAAGTACCATTACAAGGAAAAATGTACTCAAGTACAGTAATGACAGTAAAGGTAATTTTATTAAAAAATTTAAATAAAAAAAAATATATATATATATATTAAAAAGTTGAAATTTAGGAGTAAGGGTTTGGGACAGACACCTCCCAATAGAATGTATATCATAGATAAATGATGATTTTGTATATATTAAACTATATTACTATATCAAGCAGTGCTTTCAGTTTAAATAGATTACAACATTCTTGTACAAATCTAAAACGTTCTCATGCTTTCTGTAGTATGTCAAAAATAGGTAACTTACCATTACTTTCTTATTCAATCACTAATTTAGCTATGTTAGGTTACATAGTTTACAAATACAAAGAAACAGACCCATGATATGTATCTACACATTCTTTGTCAATAAAAACACAACATTTGTTACATTATTTTCTTTTTTTAATATTAAAAACACAGTAAAAAGTTGCAAATCCAGTAAAGCTCCATGTCCCCAAGGTTAATTGAGGAACAACAACCAACAGTTTTTGTCTTAAAATGAAATGATATTAAAAAATAAAAACATTGACAAAAAAATAAGCTTTATGCATAAATGGTGCAAAAAAATATTTTAATTGTCCTCCCAATTTCTTGTAAACCCTGTTATGATGGGGGAAAAACCTCAATAAATCATAATCTCTCTTTTCCTATTTTTAACCATGTGTTTCTTCATTTGACACACGGTGACAAACAAACACTGTCAATCCTGTTGTAAAATCATGCAAAAGAGTCAAATGTGAAATGCAAATATGTAGGAAAATGTTAATAAAATCTTATTTGAGTACATTAGTTGCCTAGCAATATTCTTCACTAAATAGCTAAATATTACATATTTTGCATGCCAATCACCAAAACTGTTATCGTTATCCTTAAGGTCAGAGTGGCACTAGTTTTCAGATCGAGAGTCACCAGTCCACCCTAAACCCTAAACTGTCTTTCTCCTGCTTACATAAACACACACACAGGCACACACACAGAAATGCCTTTGTGCAAAAAAACTTTTTCTAAAGTCGGCGCATTTTCATCTTCATTTCTTTCTCTTATTTATCATTTATTATTCATTATTTATATGCTACATTGAGATAACCAAGGTGGCTAACTAGAGATAAAATGAAACCTGTTGACAGCTTTTATCTTAAATGTGACATAATCATTGCAGGTATACGCTACAAACTCATGATAGACAGAAAAATAATGGTCCAGTCAGCATTTCTCACTACCCACCTGCTGGGATCTGTTCTCATCTTCCTTAATTAACTTTTTTATTCTTGTCTTCTTGGTGCCACCTTGATTTTTGAAGTTATTGCTGCTGCTGTCCATCTTCACATGATTCATATGTGAAAACTGCTACATAGGTAATGCAGAAACAGTTCTGCACTGCCTGTTGTGTCAGCCAGAACCACATTGTCATGCTGAGTTTGATACACTAATCTCTCAAGGCTGGTGTTTCCTTAAATTGTGCAGCAGTTAAATGCTAGTGCCTGTACGTGTAACTGCTACATGATTTAGGGTGGAATGGGAAAGTAGAATTAGCTAACATCAGCTTCATCTAATCTCTATTGCTGTATGAGAATCAGTTACAATCAGCTAACCAGGACTGTATCACTTGAGGTGGGGGAGGTCGCTTGTTTAATCCTTAAATTACTATAGATATACACTGGATATAACATTAATCATTTGTCTGAGCATTCTTTGACTTAACCTATATGCATGAGTTCATATGTTAGCTCACAGTAACCGGCTCAAAATACTACCAGCCCTCCAGAAATCCTCCAGACTCTCCCGATTTTCCTGCTGTCAGTGCTCTTTTGAAACAGGGTTGACATGAATCCATTGTTGCCATTGCAGCTTTTGTAACAGGGTTAACACTATTCCATTGTTGCCACTGCAGTCAGTGCTCTTTTGTAATAAGATTGACACTATTGCATTCCCTTCCTGGGTTGGGGCCTTGGTGTGGTGGAAGGGCTTGTGTAGTCTAGAGATCTTCAGAGCTAAGTCATCTGTAGCAGTATGCTCCTGGTAAGGTCTCCCAAGGCAAACAGGTCTGGAGTGAAGACTCAGTGAGCGCCTGATGGCTGGGCACCCCATGTAACCAGCCTGGTCTCAGTCTGAAAAGGCAAAGTGGGGGGACCATGTGGTCAATGATCGACTTTGTTGTTGTTTCATCTGACGTGGGACTATATATTCTGGATATTCTAGATATTCAGTCGGGTGAAGAGAGGTGCTAAGCTGTCAACCGATCACTATCTGGTGATCAGAGAGCAGGGAAGACTGGTGGTCAGACCTGGTAGACCCCAGCAAACAACGAGAGTGTGCTTGGAAAGACTGGCAGAGACTGGAATGTCTGGAATGATTTTAACTCCCATCTCCATGAGAACTTTTCTCATGTGCTGTAGGAGGTAGGAGACCTAGAGGCCGAATGGACCCTGTTCAAGACCTCCACTGTGGAAGCTGCCATGCTTAGCTGTGGCCAAAACTTGTTATTGTTCATCAGGGCAGCAACCCAAGGATCTCCTTGTGGACAGCAGTGGTGAGGGAGGCCGTCAAGCTGAAGAAGGAGGCCTTTAGGGACTGGTTGGCCTGGAGGACTCACGACTCAACAGATAGGTACCGATGGGCAAAAAAAAGGCAGCAGCGGCAGTGGTGGCAGAAGCAAAATCCAGAACATGGGAGGAGTTTTGAGTTTTGAGTGGCCATGGAAAAAGACTTTCGATTGGCTCCAAAGAGGTTCTGGACAACTGTCCAGTGACTCAGGAGTGGTCAATGTGGCTTTGCTCAAACTGTACTCAGCAAAGTCGAAAGAGGATATTGTCAGTCAGTGGAGGAGCACTTTGAGGAACTCCTAAACCTGAGAGACATGCCTCCCTCATGGGAGTCAGGGCCAAAGGCTGCTGTGGTGTCAGACTCCATTTCCCTGGTGGAGGTCGCTGAGGTAGTAGGCAAGCCCCTCAGTGGCAAGGCAGCAGAGGTGGATAAGATTTGCTTGGAAATGCTTAAGGCGCTGGCTGTTGTGGGGCTGTCATGGCTGACATGACTCTGCAGTGTTGCATGGACCTCGGGAACAGTACCCTTGGATTGGCAGACTGGGGATTTTTTTTTACGAAAGAGTACCAGACTGTGTGTGGCAATTACCGGGTTATCACGCTGCTCAGCCTCCCTGAGAAAGTTTATGCCAAGGTACTGAAAAGGTGGCTCTATCCAAAAGTTGAACCTTGGCTTGAGGAAGAACAGTGCGAATTCCATCCTGGCTGTGGAACAATGGACCAGCTTTTCACCCTTGTGTGGATTGCTGAGGGGGCACAGGAGTTTACCAACTCAGAGAGCACAGAGAAGGCTTATGACCCCGAGATTTTCTGTGGGAGGTCCTTCCAGAGTATGGGGTACCAGGCCCACTACTCCGGGACAATCAGTCTCTGTATGCCCGTAGTGAGAGCTGTGTCCATATACTCTGCATTAAGTCAAGCTTGATCAATGCGTATGTTGGACCCCACCAATGATGTGCCTTGTTTCCACTCCTGTTCATTATATTCATGGACAGGGTGTTGAGGTGTAGACAATGTCACAAGGGCATTATGTGTGGAGGCCAAAAGGGGGCGTCTCTGCTTTTTGTGGATGATGTCCTTTTGGCTCCATTGCATGGAAGCATCCAGCACACACTGGAGCATATTGCAGCTGAGTGTGATATGGTTGGTATGCGGTTCAGCACCTCCTAGTATGAGTCCATGGTCTTTGCACAGAAAAGGATGGCATACCCTCTCCAGGTAAGGGGAGAGGCCCTGCCCCAGGTGGAGGAGTTTAAGTATCTCAGGGTCTTGTTGACGAGTGATGGGAAATGAAGGATGGTCCGCAGGCTGGGACAGGCAGAAGCAGTAACGGTCGCTGTACCAGACTGTAGCAGTAAAGAGGGAGCTGAGCCATAAGGCAGAACTCTCTGTTTACTGGTCAGTCTACATCCCCACCCTCACCTATGGTCATGAGCTGTGGGTCATGACCATAAGAATGTGACTGCGGATACAAGCAGCAGAAATAAGCTTACTTCACAAGGTGGCGGACAACACTTTACTTGATAGGGAGAGGACCTCATTCATCATTAATTTAATAAAATAAATTCACAAATGTTTTCTTAAATTGTGAATTTTAGTGCATTTTATTTTACATAGATTTGAAGTGTGTGGTGCTTTTAGGAGAATGGTTTTGCATCCCTCCAGCACTGTTCCAGAGACTTGTAGATTCTATGCCAAGGTGCACTAAAGCTGATCTGATGGCTTGTGGAGGTCTAACACCTTACTAATACACTTTATGTTGTATTTTCCTTTAATTTATCACCTATATGTAGCTTTACTTAATTACAATTACATGTGTTTTAAAGGATTAACACATTTATAAATGGGCTGATATTTGAGATCTTCATGTCAGAAAATATTTTTGTTGCAAAAATGTGCCATAGCGTTCTTTGTCACAAGCTTATGAGATGCCTTTCAAAAAAATGAGAATATTACCATTTGATATCAGAGTAAACTCAAAGGAAAATGTCATGAAATTTAATGTCATAAAACTCAACAGTATCAACCTTGTTATATACAAAATTAATATATTTTTCTCATATGTACACAAATATTTTTATACTAAAATTGAAAAAAATATATTAATCAGATTGTAACCACATTTGTTTCTAAAATCCAGATATAGTTGGTTCCAATTTTCCTAAAGAAAAAGAGGACCCCAATGTGTCCTGTTTTTATGTGAAAACAGAAACTATGTGAAAAATAGTTTTGATCAATGTATTTTGTCTCGATAGAAAATTCAATGAAAGTGTTTTTTATCCTACTAATTCATTTTAACATTTGCTTATAACAGGGTTGACATGTAAACCCAAAAAAAAAAAAATACAAAAATTTAAATTTATTTGGGTATCAAAACATGCTTTCTCACACTTTTATATGTCTTATATTCAGTGCTATGGCAGGAATGACAGAAAGTAAAACTTCTTTGACAAAACAAAGTGGTTAACCGTAGCTGTTCTGAAATGAGCTGAGAACCAGTCATGTCACTGCTGACTGAGTAGTCTTTTCTGCATAGTAGACTTCTGCATTATCACGACTTGGCTGTTTCTAAAATGAATTTCATGATTATGTGAAGTAAGGTCTCCTGAAGGTCTAGACATTGGTGTCCTCATGTTAGTTATGCCTTATGGAGGCATGTGTTTTTAAATGTTAAGTTTAAGCCCCAAAGCACTCTGTAGTCCTACAAGAGTGCTTTAAGATTTAAGATATTTATTAATATTGAGATGCATGTCTAAACAGTAATCTTTCTCACAACATCGGCCTGCAATATGCAGGTAGTCCCTCCAACAAATTACAGATTTTTTTTTGCTGTGAGCACCTTCAGCAGTCTCAGACATAGCGGGCCAGATTCATAAAACGCACCAACAGATTTGTAGTGTGGTGGTAACACATTATCTCATTCATAAACAAAGATTACTAGCATGTTTTACTGCTTGTGCCATGTTAGACGTGGCTGTGCATTTAACCCTTGTGTGGGGTTGTGTGGTCATTTTCAGTGTTTACCAAAAATGATGTGATTTATTATCTTTTCAACCTCAGATTCCTTGGCCTGCTGTTAGTGCGTGTGTCTGTGTGTGTATGTGTTTGTATGTGTGTGTGAGGGTGGACAGCATGGACTGGCTGCTGACTGGCTACAGCTGCTAAAGGAGAACCCTATGTTAGCCACTTGTGATATTTTAAACATCTGGCATTTTTATATAAATTGTTATGGCTGTATTGATTTAAAAAAAAAAAAAAAAAACAATAATGTGATGGGTCCACCAGACCACTGAGTAATAAAAACATGAACACCACACAATGGTTAATTAATTTAAAGCCACACTATGTGTCACATCTTCTGCCGAGGACGCCTCCTCCACCTGTTCCTTTTTACTCAGATCACTTGAGTACTTGAACGGCCCAGAGGACTCCAACTCCCATGAATCAGGGGGAGACCACGTGACTCCATCGCCATTAACCAATGAACATTCATTTCAGCGTTCAGGGTCACCAGAATTCTAAACTGTCACACCTGTTTTTCATTCCTGCTTATTAGTCAGTATATAAAGCCCGGGCTTTAGCTTAGAACTTTGCGAAGTATTGCCAACCACTTTCGTTGCGTACTGAGCGTTCTTTGTTTGTGTAAGTTCTTTTGTGTATGACCTGTTTTTCCATATTTCTGACCTGCCCTTTTTGTCATTGCCCTTTTTGGTTTGTTCGCTGGATATTGTATGAGATTTTGGTTTTTGAACCTGGACTGGTTTTTGGCTACTCTCTGGAGGTCCTGTTTGTTTTGGTTTTCTTGCTCTCTGGTTCTGACCCTCGCCTGTTCTGACTAAACCCTCTGTTCCTGCATCAAACCCTCAAGTAAACTTCAGCCTTGTCCTTTTATCTGTGAGCATCTGATCTATGTTGACATCGTAACACTATAGGAAAAACTCAGTCCGACTGATATGATGCAACATGGGTGCTAACACTGTAAGTACTATGCGCAAAGACAGCTCTGTCTACAGACAATTTCCAATAAAACCGTTTCATTCTAAACAACGTGCTGCACGTCCGAGTCCTGAGCAAAAACACTGGCTGAATCTCAAATGACTCCCTGTTCCCTACATATTGCACCACATAGGAATTAAAGTAGTGGCTCCTGCATCCAAACACTGCATCATATTTCTAACTAATAGCTATTTGAGATTCAGCCGTTGACAAACTGTGCTACCAGAGCTTTGCTAACTTGTGCCACACCGTGCACTGAAACTAAAAACCAGGTGGTCTACAGACAGTTTTACAAAGACAATAAAAAACACCATATCAGTGTTTATACCTCGCAATTCTATTCAACCAAACAGAGTAAAATCAGAGTATATGATGTTAATACTGCAAATTTGCCTCCTTTTATGTGTGATCACCTGTGTGGGAGCAGAGGTTCTGATTGTTTGTGTGTGGTTTTGATATATTTATAATAATTTATAATAAGTAAATATGTAGTACTTACAAGTAATTTTCTAGTACTTTACAATACTTTGCAAGTTCATAGTACGTGCCAGGTATGAACAACAGTACAAGTATGTACAACAGAATTTAACAGTAAATATGTAGTATTTACAAGTAATACATACTTGGTCCATACTTTG
The DNA here is from genome assembly GCA_023558415.1 of Piaractus mesopotamicus. Lineage (NCBI taxonomy): Eukaryota > Metazoa > Chordata > Actinopteri > Characiformes > Serrasalmidae > Piaractus > Piaractus mesopotamicus. The sequence continues at coordinate 11,291 of JAILXH010293128.1, read as the reverse complement.
GAAGTTCAATATACACCTTCAGTAACTAATGTGAGAAATATGAAGTGTATTTCAACTTTTTATGATAAGAATTTACATGGTAATGGCAAGAACTACCAAAATGCATCAGGAAATACAAGTGTGATTGAGTAGAATAGATTACAGGTGCAAGTCACAACGGCGTAAAAACTGCAGACTACCTACTGCTAAGTACTCATTAAGTACCTTTTATACAGTAAAGTAATTCATTCCATTTTAATTGGCACATTTACTGGTAAGTTTTCAGTAATATGTTGGAAACAGGACTGTAAAATAAAGCATAACTTTGTACAAAGTATTGACACATCTACAGTTTATTTTCTTATATTTGTGGTATGCAGAGCATAGTCATACACAGTGTTCATAACCATACATAGTGTTGTAGATCAGATGTAGGTTAACAATCAGTGGTAAAAGGTAAGCAATTATGTGTACTGTAGTACAAAATATGGATGAATGAAAAACAACACAGGATTAAGGCAAAAATGGAAACGTATTGCACTAATACAAGCTAACCACTGAAACAAGACCTTCAATACAAAGAATATCTACATAATATACTTGAATATGACAAACGTTTAAGCTTCAAATACAGATTTCTGTGGCTGTAGTACAGAAACATCCTAACTAATAAAGTTTTATCCTATGTCTTTAGTCACCATGACAATATCAGTTAGTACTGAATTTAGGACAGTTTATTACAGCTTATTACAGAAAAACAGTTCCTACATTTAAAATCTTATCTTAACTCCAGATAAGAAAATAGTATTACAGAAGCAACTATACAAGATTTCCTAAACACTGCCCTAACTTTGGGGCAACCCCAATGTTGTCTGTTTCAACCAGATGGACTAGAGTTGTGGCTAGAGTTTCGGACTATACTTAGTTGTACTCAGTAATTCATCAATAATGGCAGATTCCATGCAGGACTTCTGCTAGGTTTCACTGTGTCTCATGGAGTTTGTGGGACTGTTTAAGATCTGTCACTGGCCTGTTAGCTACTGCAGCTGGACTCTGCATTTTTCTCTGCTGTGCATTTTGCTCTTGCCTTTTTGTATGCTTCAGTATTTTGTAGCTATTCCATTTATAGCAAATCTGTCTTTCTCGGTGTGACTGCAGCTGTAAGTGTGTGTGTGTGTGTGTGTGTGTGTGTGTGTGTGTGTGTGTGTGTGTTAATCAGGCACAGATGGAAGTTTCTGTGACTTTTGTTATTAGTCACTGTAATATTCCAGGCAGTTTGGAATATTGTTAGTTACAGATATGGGGGAGTAACTAAGTAGCACGCTACTTATTGTAGTTAGCTACAATATTTTGTAGCTAATAGCAGTAGCCGCTACAGTTCAATGAATTGTAGCTAATAGCTGTAGCGCCTACATATTTTTGTGTAGCTATAGCGAAAACTTTCGCTACAATTTCGCTACTGGCTTCAGTCAATCCGCACAAAAGCTGAACCATTGAATGCGGTCGTTAACTGGGCTGGGCGACTGTGCAATCCTGACTGAGCCACGGACAGTTTGAGCGACAGGCATGCGCTGATCACCCCTTACTATAGTAAGCTTAGTTCATGGGTCGGCAACCAAAATGTTAAGAAGAACCATTTTGTTTTTTCAACAAAAATGAAATCACCTTGGGAGACAAATCATTTTATGTCCGTTTTACCATCTTGGCTGTAAGTATATCTCAGAGTTTGTTAATGTGCTAGAGTAGGCAAAAAATATAACAAACACAAACGCACACTTACTATTTTCTCTGCTTTAAGCCTTTAGCTCAGCTATAGCTGCTTTTGTCGCATCTCAGGAAACTTCTCCATGAGTTTTGTGTAAAATGTCTCTCAATGTTCACTTTTTTCGAGACTGAAGTCGCTTCTCATTCTCCTGCTTCTCGTTCGAATTGTCCCGTTCCACCTTAAATGGTGCCGGAGGTGCCAGACTGTACAGCTGTGCCATTTAAGGTGGAGCACGAGAATTCAAACGAGAAGCTGGAGAAAGAGAAGCTTTGCGAGTTGTTCCAGATTAAACGTATCAGGAAACCAGCTGAACGCTTATAAATGCAATAAGTCCATACATCTCCAAATTATTGATGTTCGTCTTAAATCTCTCTCTTTGCCTTTTTGTTATCTGCATTGTTGTGACCAGCAGTCTGCACGTCAGTCTTCAGCGTTAAAGGTTGGTGAATTAGCAGATATACATTAACTCCAGCGTTTAAGACCCTTTATTGGGAAAACTGTGTTAGAATTGTGTGTTATAATGATTTTACAGCAAAGGAGGATTATGTTATTTTACCTAAAAGTCTGGTTCTGCTGTGGAGCCACAGCAGCTCTGTAGCAGTGGAGAGATTATTCAGGCCTGAGTCTTACCCCAAACAGAGCCAGGGTCACTGATGAGGATTTTGAGGTTAAAGTGTTACTGAAGTTTAACAAAGGACTCTGAATATTACGTCTGTACATCTTGCTGAAATGTTTAAATTGGAGCAGTTTTACTTCAACAGTTGACAATTCTTTGCACAAAGTTGTTTGGTTTGTATTCGGTTATTTTTGTTGATTTTTGTTAGGAAATACCTGGAATGATTGACTTTGCCTTTAGTCAAACTTTTTGTAGGATATCATGCCTTTGGTTGTGTAAGTTTGATTGTTGGTTACACTTAAACTTACTTTTCGGTGATCTTTTTGTATATTTGCAGCTTTTCAATTGTATGTTTCTTTCTGGCACATGATAAAATGCAGTATCTTTTTCACATTGTCAGTTGGGCTTGTTTGGTGCATCAGGTGGAGAGTCACAAACATTCTGACAATCGCATTTTGAAAGTAGCTAAAAAGTAGTGCACTACTTTTCAAAAAGTAGCGACTACCTTTTCTGGAAAAGTAGCTAAATTGTAGCTAGCTACACATTTTGGGAAAGTACACTATATTGCCAAAAGTGTTCACTCACCCATCCAAATCATTGAATTGAGGTGTTCCAATTACTTCCATGGCT
>JAILXH010293119.1:9983-23885 GCA_023558415.1 Piaractus mesopotamicus | reverse complement strand
TATTTTTTCAAAAAAAAAAAAAAAAAAAAAAAGCTCATTTAAAACAAACTTACTTCCCAATAGGGTTTTGTTATTAAGCTTAATTCACCCTTTTCCAGTTTTATGTCGCTGGTGAAAGGGAAATAAATAAATAACTCACAAATACTACAGCTACTAGTAATGAAACTTCCCTGTGGAAGTGGTTGATTTGGATAGGAACTGCTCCTTTGATTCATATGGTAAATAGTCCCCCAGGTTTCATGTAGAGCCTTTCTTTAGGCACAGTGGCATGGACCTGTTGACATCATTGTTGACTAGGAAGTGAAAGACTGACTTTAGCTTGGACCTATTCAGATCTATGAGGGAGGGAAACTGGGAAACTGTCTGAAACTGCCTAAGGCTGGTTTTAGTACATTTAATGCATGAGGTAACACAACAACTAAACCCTAGGGCTGTTTTTGGTGAGACTTAAATGAGATTTCTTCTAGTATGTGACCAAACTCTTAAGTGGTTAGGACAGTGCTAGTGAGGCTTGAACTTGACAAGTGCTTTGTGCTTGGTTTAATCTGGAAAAGTGGAGGTGGAGCTAGATAAAAATTACTACTACTATTTGTTTCCTAAGCATAATGCTCTGGTGCTTGTAGCCGGGAGTCCAGGAGACACAGTTGCTTGTGTTCTTGCTGGGAAAGAAGGGAAGATTAGTGTTGTCCATGCATGTTGAGGCACTTAATGCAGAATGGCCATGCTGGAAAAAGGGCTACACAATACATAATTTGCTAATTGTTATCATGACGTTTGGCCTTTGCAATACTGACTTTGCAGTAGGCCACAATATGCAAATGAGCCATCTAATCAATCGCAGTGTTTATTACTGTGTACTTGACCAGCACCAGATAATCAGATATTCATGTAATCCAAAAAAATGTAATTATTTCGGTCAGATCTTAAACTGTCACACTGATTGATTGATTCAGCAATGCATTTCAATAGACTGCAAGGCATATCGTCCTTTTAATATACAACAATATAATCACAATACAGTGTTTGTCCATATCATAAAAACTGGCTTTGGCCTTTGAACATTAGTGGTGGTGTTGTGCATCAGAAATATAATGGGAATTTGCAATTAGATAGATACATTTAAGAGTCCCTCCTTTCCTTCAGCTTTATATTAAACAAGCTCCAAACTCCAGGTTCATGCGTGCACATGCGTAGACCGATTTAAAAAAGAGGACTTTAGAAGAGGAAGCTTTTAGTACAGAAGTGCCTGAACATATTGCCTAGCTGGCTACTTGGAACGGAAAAAGACAGAGAGAAAGAGAAAAGCAGGAGGAAAACTACCCAGTGTTTGAAGTGCAGTATATGGGGGTAGAGGGGGAGTTAAATCTGAATGGCTGAGGCCGGGTGGGGAGTGGCTCCCAGCCAGAGCTCCACGGGAGTGGACTAAGTGCAGGAACCATCTGGTTGGACTGCTCTTCTCTCGTCTGCTCACATCTCACATTCTCTCTCACACGCTTAGCTCTATGCTTGATATGGACGTTGGTCAGGCTGACGTTCTTGGAAGTAAATGCAGTCGGAGGCCTGAGGATCTATTCTGTTGGATTTAGATATGACAAGATTGGAAAATGTCACCCATTAGGACATACAACCCAGGGACCAGTTTACAATAAGAAAGACAAGGAGCTTTTGGAGGACCCTTTACTTCAGGTGTTGTGTGTGGAGAGGTAAGGTCACATCAAGAAAAGTTGATAAAAGTGATTTAAGAAGCTGTAAACTTGTTTAAAAAGGAAACAGGAGACAATGGATGTCTTTGTCCTGTTTCCTGCACTTTAATAACTCTTACATTTTCACTTACCTTCTGGTGTATGAAGTTCTACGTTCTAAAGTTAGAAACTTTTTTTAGTAGCTCACTACAAAGACTGGCCTGTATTTAAGTGCATGTGTGGTGTAGAGGCATCTGTCTAAGGACAGGCAGAGCTGCAGAAACATGGTGTGAGAGTGGAAAGGAGGTGTGTGAGTGACCACTGAGAAACTGTGGGTAAATACCTAAGAGTGCTAGTCAGCTGCCTGACGAAAGCTTGTCTGAGTACAGGTGGTCCTTTTCTAACTGCAAGGACAGGCCTTTCAACCATTTGGTCATGGAATAAAGTACTGGCTCTGTTCTTTCAAATACAGATGATCCAGATTTTCTAAAATATGTCAGCAGTGCTATCCTGCAGGATTTCTATGATTTTAGCATTCTCATGGAATGAGAAATTCAGTTTAACAGAAAATTATCTGACCAATAAAAATGTGTTATTTTGATCATATCTAAGATAATCCTGGTGCACAATGTGTTGGTGTCTTATGAAAAAGCATTTTGTTGTCTCTTGCAAATAGTTTCTGCCTTCACTGTTGGCTGCAGAACTTAAATCAGTTGGGAAAAATATTTCCAAACTTCCCTTCTCTGCTTGCATTTCTCGGAGTGCATTTTGTTAAACATTCCTAACTTGTAAGAGGCAACAAGACTTGCATTAGTTGGATTAACTTTTTAATCCTGACTACTGTAGTCGAGAGGAACTCTTATTTGTGGAATAGTAAAACTTTTAGGAGCTTAGAATTCTTGCCAGACATCCTGTCTCAGACATCCAAGCCTTAGTCAGGTTCCCAGGGTTTTGGACTTGAAGTGTAAGTCCTGGCACTTCAATGGAATTCCAGCCATAAAAATGGCATGAGTTGAAGTCTTTTTGTCTCTCAGAAGTAACCTAATGTATAAATGTGGATACAAGTTGTCTGTTCCATGGACCATTGCTGACATACTCTAGCAAAACATGGAAAATAGCCTCTGTAAAGACCTTTTGTTTGCATAAAAATGAAATAAATATAAGAAATAACTAACTATATTAACTGGTGCTGATTCTGTGAACTCCAAAGTTTTGGTGTCTCTTCCCTCAAACAAAGTTAGGGAAATCAGTGAGTCAGGAAGGAGTAATTTGTTAGGGCTTGACCTCATCTCCTGAGGGTGCAAATAGAAATTCCTGCATCACTTCTGCCATAAACATTTATTCAGTTAACATCTGAATAAGATGAGATTAGATATCAGCAATACCATCGACACAGATTCCACATTTTCTTAACTGCTGCTGTTAGTTATTCCTTTACTGTGGAAAAAAGTCCATTACTGTATAAGCATGTGGTATTCCCCCTCTCCACCCATCCTTACTTGCCCTGGACCCCCTGTGCTCCACCTCCAGTTCTGGCTGAGGGCGATTCAGGTTCTCTGTGGGTGGATCTAAAAGATATGCATCTTGGCCTCCCAAACCCATGTTAACAAGAGTTTCTACAAAAGAGGGGGATGTTAAACACTTACTGCTGGAGGTCCTCTATAGCTGGAAGGGGACCACATGCTCACACACATGAAATGACTGGCTTCTGCTGCCTTCCAGTGGTTTACAAAACACGATCATTTCAGGATACATTAATTTATTAAATGCTCCACTATAATGTTGTTTGAGTAGAAGGTGAGGAAAGTGAATTAGCATATGTAAAGCTGAGTTTCATCTGAATGGGTGCTGCTTTCTTTAGAGAGTAAAATGCTGAGGGGAAACTGCTCATTTCATTCAAAGAAAGAACATGAGAACTACATTTGATTGGAAAGATCTTTGTTCTTTCCACCTTGTTCTGCCCTCAGGTTGGGGAAGTGAATATCTCAAATGAGATAAGAGACCTCGTCTTACAGGTTAACAAATCAAAGAAAAGATAAACATCTCAATGTAGAAGATCTTAGATTAGCCTCAGTTAAAGACGCCAAAATCTGGTCACTTAACAGTAGCTGCTAGAACTGAAAACTGGTTAAGTGCTTACATCTGTCTCAGTCAACATTTTTATTGTGTGTGATGAATTCCAACAGCCTTGTGCAGGACATGGCCGTTGTTGGAATAAGGAATGGCCTGGGCTTGAGCCTTGAGTGCCTGGTTTATGAATAGCCAATAGTTGTTGCGTGAGGGTGGCAGTTAGTCATTCCAGAGATGGGGGATTCAGGATGCAATGGTAGAGGATGAAATACAAAGAACAGTTCATAAGCTAACACCTTGACCTGTGTGTGAATAAGAGTGAAACACACACACTCTCTGAACAGTCATGAATATGCAGCATGTTGGCCCAAACTATCACGCCTGGACACTTCAAAGGGTGCAATTAAGTGTGCCTGGTTTTCTCAGCTGTCCATTTAACCACAGCAGGGAGTGAAGGAGGGGATGGGGGAGGCAAGTCAGTGACCAGGTTGAATTGAAGTCCCACAGTCAGAGTCTGTATTAACTGAAAAATGAACAACTACATGATTTCTTTTTTTTTTTTTTTTTTTCTCTATCAACAGAAACTTCTGGAAAATTCATTTAAACAAAGTAATCTTCTAACATATGTCAGAATAGAGTTAGTTTAGTTAGTAAGTAAAGCTACAGTAAATTCTTACAGATAAAGGTTCTTAAATGATTCTTAGTTTATACATATAGTATAGAAGAAGAACCTTTATGTGGAGGGTAAAAACTTAACTACACTTTAAAAAAGCTTTTCACACTAGTACAGCCACTGAAAGGTTCTTTGGGCAACCAAAAATGGTTCTTCAATGCCACCAACCCAAAGAACCTTTTACAGCACCTCTCTTTTTAAGAGTTGACAGTAGAAATCTGCAAAGCATCACAGACATAAAACTGATGGACTACACTGTGTTTACCACTGTTTTTGAGCCTAGTCTAGTGGTCCCTGTCTACTTCTAACCTGGTAGTCAAATATCTTCTTTTTAGGTAGTCATAATATCTGACAAACTACATAAAAGGATCACTTGAGCATTTTTAGGTTACGAATTTCAGTATTAAGCTCTCCTCAGGACTACTCAATCATACATGCAGGTCAGTTATCTTTTAAAAGCAAGCTTCTGCAGCTGGGCTTTGACCATGACATGGCTGTGGACCATTAAAACATTCTTTAGTACCAAAAACAGAATATTACACATGGCCATAGATGCACTGAATGGAGCTCATTCACCGATATCTTCCTAAGTTTGTTCTTAAATTCGTTCTTAAGAAAGGTTCTAAGAAAAAGTCTACGTCAGATTCATGACGTGTTCTTAAACTGCAGAATTGTTTGCTCCTTTGTGCTCTTGAATGAATGTAGATCCTGTTCTTACCTAAGAACAAACCCCAAATAGTAAAACTTTGGTGAATGCTGGAATCATCACGAATGAGTTTTAAGAAGTGATTTGGTCAATGTGGCCCAATGTTATTAAATGCCAAAGTGACATATGGAAGTGTACCATCTACTAATTGTACTGAAAACTGAAAGTATGTACATAACCATACCTCAGTTTCCAGTTTTGATAATTATCCACTACTCCAGCTCCAACTCAGGACAGTTTTCTTCCTTGTTGTTAAACTTTGACCTACCTAGCTCAGGTTACAATTACATACCTACTATAAATGCATAAAAATGACTATCAACTCCTGCATGTCACAGACATTTATTCTCTTTATTCAAATTGTGTTTAAAAAAAAAACAAAAAAACCAACCAACAGCATGTACTGTCGGTACATTCAAATGCAGGCCTTGCACAAATGGAAAATTTAATTGTGACGAGTAGTCAGAAAAATGCATTAAAGTTAATTATCTGTAAACTAGTCAGTATTTGCCTGCTATAACAGGGTGGAACTTGGAGACTACATCTAACCACATCAGGGAAGACATCTAAATGATGCACGAGTCACAATAGCAGTAACAATAAAACTGTCATATTTTTATAGGCACGATCTATTTTACAGACCTCTTTTCTCCAGTGAGGCAAGGCTAGGCACCATGGCTGCAATCAACGCCAAAGGAGAGCTTAAGCAAAGAGAATTCCAGTGTCTGACTGTTCTCATTTTCATAGGATGTGGTTTCATGACTAACAAATCACTCTTTATTTTTGTCTCTAGGAAGTCAGTCTGATGAACCTAGAGAATCCTGCCGGTTTCCACAGGAGCAGGAGGCAGTTGGACATGGAGCAGAAGGTCAGCAAGCTTACTTTTGGCTTTCAGAGAAGCTCTACCTCAGATGATGACTCCGGCTGTGCCTTGGAGGAGTATGCCTGGGTTCCACCTGGTCTACGACCCGAGCAGGTGAGCTTATTGTTTAGTATCCTGCTCTTAGATTCACTTCCAGTCCCTTCTGGCAAAAAAATGGAAGACTGGTAAAAATGCCAATGCACAGGACACTGGAGCTTACACAGAGCAGAAAGACATGTGTAAAAATATACTTTAAAAAATACCACATCGTGAGCACAGCATGAGCACTGTGCTTGGGGAAGTGTTATTATATTCTTCCAAATTCTTCTTGTCAGATTTTAACAAAGCATGCTAGAGATGTGGATTAAGAACAGAAAGCAGAGAGTGCTGTTAGCACCCCCGAAGCAAACATGCCAAAAAGTAGGTCAATCATTCCATTAGGAGAGAAAGTTTGTTCTATTTCATTATAATTAGATGAGCCAACTCATTTGCTAGAGGAGCTAAGCGTTTTGTAGGCACCACCCTAAAGGCACTTGGAAACAGGATATGTTCTTTTTTTTATTTACAAACTCTTTCATGGAAAGTCTGCAAGTCATTATTGCAAGCTGGCAGACAAAGGCCTAAAATGATCATTGCAGAATGCCAGCTAAAAGAACAGCATGAGGCAATGGCTGCTTTTCTGCAAACCTGTCTGCAAACGCAGGCTTCTTGTGTCTAAAGACACTGTGATGTGGCGCTTTTCCAAGTCAACAGGGAAAGCCCAACACTTATCTCAGGAGCTTTCTAATCCTCCAGCTGGTCGGAGAAGCACATATGACTGCAATCAGGGGTGAGGGGCGAGAAAAGGGTCTAAAGCCATAGGAGACTGCTAAAATCCAAACACAGCCTTTGTGTTAAATGCAAAGCGCAACTGTAATGTCTTTACAGCTGTCATTCTGTAAATTACCCTGAACATTATAGGTGATCATTGCAGGGAAGTACACAGACACTCAAAAACAGGAGCCTGAGGGAGAGGAGTGGGTGGTAATATTAGCATAAAATGAACATGATTTACGAGGCTCCTCATTGTCAGGTTTAAATGGCAGACCAGTAGACAGGCCGAATAACAGCAGGATGCTGCTTAAGCTGGAGTAGACAAGCCCAGTCCTTCTCTTTATCTGGTGAATGTTACAACCAGTGCTCATAAACTGCTCCCCATTTACAGAGGTCATCAGCAAGTGGGGCATTCGCAGTATGGAAAGTGTCTTTGCATTTCCCAGAATGACAAAAGAGTGTAGAGTCTTCATGGCAGGTCAGAAATAGTAAAAAATTATCAAGAAAAAAAGCTGAAAGGCCTAACAATCACAGAGAGATGATTTAATGGCACAGTAGAGAATCCTCAATCAGACGAGGATTACAGATAAGTGATGAAAGATGCTGAATCATCCTTTGTCATGAGTAATATTATGCAATAATAGACAGAATACTTGTGGTATGGTTATGCTTTTACTTTGCACCATCAATGCACCAGTACAAATGAGTAATAACGTATGAACATGCATGTTGTCATGGGTGGTAAGTATCTGGTAACAACTTTCAAAAAATGACTGAGATATGACTGCTTTCATAAGGGTGTCATTTGTTAGACAGTGTTATTCTGTTAGTGTTCACCGGCAGGTTTACAGAAGAGTATCAAACCCTATCTGTCCCTATTTGTGCTGTAGGTTCAGCTGTATTTCTCCTGTCTGCCAGAAGATAAGGTTCCCTATGTTAACAGCCCAGGAGAGAAACACCGGATCAAACAGCTCTTGTATCAGCTGCCTCCGCATGATAATGAGGTAAGCTTTAAGGAAGCACTCATACTTTACATGAGTAAAGTAGAATCTCATAAGAAAACAGAAGTCATGCTCACCTCAAACATGCATGTATACAATTATACATTATGTATTTAATACTTCCATTGTTGTTCACAGTTGTATAAGCCTAGCAGAAGCAGTAAAAATGTTTTTTGTTTCAGACTTTTGTTTACTGGTTGATTATCCAAGCAGCTATGCTGGGACAGAGGTACAATGTAGCGGCACACCTACAGGAATCTGGGCTTAAGTGCTCTGCCCAAGGCTATAAATGTGAAACAAATCACATCAAGATATCTAGCCATCAAACACCTACATTAACTGCCTACTCCAGAACTGAACCAAGAAGCCCTCTGGTTGGGGTTCTGGTGTGAAGCTGTAACCCACAGGGGCGACACCACCTCCAGAGTGACCTGAAAATGAAGCTAAAAAGAAAGCTTCTGTTGTTTAAACCTATGTTGCACCAAAATGTGCTTAGACATCACATTATGAACCCCACTCAAATTTCTTCGTAGTAGTAAAGGAGTGTGGGTGCTGGTTAACTTCACGGGTTTTCGTACTTTGTCTCATTCACTCTATTCCCTCTGCCATCACAGAGATCATTGTTTCCTTCTTCTTCTGTGGGTGTTGGTACAATGAGACATTTGAGCTGCTGATTTTATGATGTTGCTGAGGGACTCTGCACGATATGTGGCACAGAGATTCCTCACATTGCTGCGGTTTACTAGCAGCGCCCAGAGAGGGGCTAAGGACATTGCTCTGAGGCACTTTCTGTGTGCCATTATTGTTTTCTGAGGCACCATGGCATCACTTGCATGTCTCAGCTTGAGTCTCTTATTGTTTGCTGCTGTGTGACTCTTGATTTTGCTCTAAATACAGCCTCCGTCTGTGTAAATGTTCCCTCTTGTTAAAAACATAATTAAACAAACATAAGCACTCAAAGATCACAGCCAAGGACCAGATGCAACTCTTTAGACACGCTTGTCATTTGGTGCATGGATTTGGTCTCGATAACTTTGTATTTGGTGTGGTATTGTCGCTGAAACTTGTCGCTTACTGCTTTAGGTGCGATACTGCCAGTCCCTCAGTGAAGAAGAAAAGAAGGAGCTCCATATGTTCAGCATGCAGAGAAAAAAGGAAGCACTGGGGCGTGGAACCCTAAAATTGCTGCCTAGGACTATGCTTCACGTTATCTGTGAACATGTAGGTATCCAACTAATACTTTTTTAAAAAGTGCTTCAGAGAATAAACTTCACCATGTTCTTGGTAACTAAGGTTCACATTTTTGACTTCAGTGTGGGGAGAACATAAATGGAGGAGAGATGGCAGTATTTGCTTCCAGAGCAGGGCCTGGACTATGTTGGCATCCAGCATGCTTTACATGCTCAACGTGTAGTGAACTTCTTGTGGATCTCATCTACTTCTACCATGAGGGGAAGATTCACTGCGGGAGACATCATGCTGAACTGTTAAAGCCTCGCTGTTCAGCATGTGATGAGGTAAGGACAGACATAAGTGGCCAATACACTAAGCATCTGTACATTTCTGTCTGCCTTCAAGAATTTTAAATAATAAATAACAATTTTCCCCTCAGATTATCTTTGCTGATGAGTGCACAGAGGCTGAGGGTCGTCACTGGCACATGAAGCACTTTTCCTGCTTTGAATGCGAAACCATTTTGGGTGGTCAGCGATACATCATGAAAGATGGTCGGCCATACTGTTGTGGGTGCTTTGAGTCTCTTTATGCAGAATACTGTGAGGCCTGTGGAGAACACATCGGTAAGACAAAGTTTCTTTTGTTTGTAGACGTCTTTATTTCCAAAAAAACTACTCTATTTTTGTAGGAAGAGCTAACCTTTAATTCTGCTTATTTTCATCTAGGTGTTGACCATGCTCAGATGACATATGATGGTCTCCACTGGCATGCTACAGATGAGTGCTTCAGCTGTGCCCAGTGCAAGAGCTCTTTGATTGGCTGCCCATTCCTGCCCAGACAAGGCCACATCTATTGTTCCAAAGCTTGTAGCCTGGGGGAGGATGTCCACGCCTCAGACTCCTCAGATTCTGCCTTTCAGTCTGCCAGGTCTCGTGAGTCCCGCCGCAGTGTAAGAATGGGCAAGAGCAGTCGTTCAGCAGACCAGTGTCGCCAGTCTCTGCTCTTCTCTCCAGCTGGAAACTACAAGTTTCCTGGTTTCTCAGGCAATGCTGATGATACTTTATCAAACAAGCTGTCCCATTTGAGCTTTACCAACGACCATTTCTGGAGGAACAGGGATGAGCAGGAAGCACCTGAGGACCATGAAGAATGGGCCGAGCATGAAGACTACATGACCCAGCTCCTTCTTAAGTTTGGAGAGCATGGAATCGTCCAGCAGTCAGACGACAGCAGACCAAATGACCTTTGGATGACTGACTCCGAGGTCAAAAATAAGGCGGAGTTAAAGATGTCAGGCTGTGGTGGCAATGGGAGTCTAGCCAGTAAAAAGTACAAGGCAGATATGTACTGGACACAGTCTCAAGACGGACTAGGAGATTCTGCCTACGGTAGTCATCCTGGGCCTGCAAGCAGTCGGAAAATCCAGGAGCTGGATCTGGAACATGGTGCCAACTTTAAGCGAGAGGACAAACAATGGTATGATGACTCTTTGGAGTGCATCACAGATGAGCTAAAACAAGCAGAGCAGAGTGTCCGAGACTCCATGGACTCTCTAGCACTCTCAAATATCACAGGTGAGAATAAGATTTTATTGTTGTTTAGCGCAGTTAATAATTTTGAGTATGACTACCATTTAGGTCATTGCTGACCTCTCCAGTTATGAACGTTAATATGATCTTCAGTCTTTCTATTAGAAACATGAGAAACACTGAATTTCCATGCAGCAAGTAAAGAGTATTTGGATCCATGTCCAAAAAAAAAAAAAAGCTAATGTAGTCCCATGAATTCCCTTCTGCTTATCAATAGCATGTTGATAAGGAAACATGAAATCACAATTTTTCTGATTATAAATGAATCAGCATTCTTCCTGAGATAGCTAATCCAGTCTCTTTTGTTACAGGTGCATCAGTTGATGGAGACTTCAAAGAGAAGCCATTACCTTATTCATTACAAAACTTCACAGTTATGGAGAACGAGGATTGTGAGAAAACGAGCAACATGGGAACTCTGAATTCTTCAATGCTGCACAGGAGTGCCAACTCCCTCAAGAGCCTTACCTCAGAGTTGGAGCAAGTAGAAGCAGTAGAAGAGGAAGAACCTGAGGAGGTCATCCCTCTCCCACAGGAAAGACCCAAAATGCCTCACTTACCTGTTCTTCGGAGGACCAGATCCCAGTCAAGGCCCCAGCAAGTCAAGTTCTCAGATGACGTAGTGGACAATGGACGCTATGATGATGTAGAGGTGCGACAGCCTCCTATGAGTGAACGCACTCGCAGAAGAGTGTATCATTTTGATGAACAGGACCGGCGGCAGCATCGGCATCATCACAATCACAGGCGGAGGCGGAGCCGGAAGTCTCGGTCGGACAACGCGCTGCACATAGTACCCAAAGAGAGAGCTCGCATGTGCTTCAGAGAGGAGCATCACCAACATGCTCCTATCCCTACTGCACAGTATGGACAGCACTCACATGCGCATGCAAACTCTGATTATGGGTTGCAAAACCAGGCTGCAGAAAAATTTTTTCGTCTTTATGGAGACGATGACGACTGGTGCTCTACATGCTCCTCTTCCTCCTCCGAATCTGAGGAGGAGGGCTTTTTCCTTGGTCAGCCAATTCCACAGCCCAGGCAACCTAGGTATCAGTATTACACTGATGAACTTCCCAATCAAATGTCCTCACCTTTTGGCACAAGGACAAATTCCAAAAAGAAGAAAGGACATAAGGGCAAAAACTGTATAATTTCATAGACTCCACTGAAAACAGTTGTCATGCAATGCAGTAGATAGTCCCTCGATTTTAAATGCCTTTATTCAAAGGCCAGTATTGACACGTTCACATTTCTGCAGTATTTTTCACCTGATGAACAAGACTGACTGTTTGAGAAGAGATGCAATATCACATTAAGCAAGCAAAAATTCACCTCTGCATCAACTGCCATGTGTATTAAATAACACATCACTTATGGTCATGGACAGAATAAAAGAATATAATATTTATAAAGCACCATATATAAATGAGTGAATATTTAACAGTCCAAATATACATGTATATATTGTAAAAAAACTATTGATTTAAAGCTGATATTTTTTATATCCCTGAATTTCAAAAGATTTTTTTTAAGTCAGATAAAGTAGTAGAACTGCTGACAAATATCAGTTATGGTCTGCAGAAGCCCCGCTTTTGTTAATCAGGGTTTTAAAAATAAAAACGTCATCAAATACATTGCAGTTAGACCCTTGCTGTCTCAGTGTACATGCTTCTTTTCTAACAAAGCAACTGAAGAAAAACAAATGCTATGTATTATGCAGGGCCTGGTTGGTTTGAATTTTATTTATGTGCCAAAGCAAACAGATTGATGTAATCTGTATAAACGCAAAAACTGGAACATAAAGCTGACAATAAAAGACTATGTAAGTTATACTTTGTTTTAAAAACTTTTCTTTCACAAACATTGACACTTTGAAAATGCATTAAGAAGTGGAGAAGGTTCACATCTTAAAGAAAGTTTATTAGGAAAAGTTTATTAAAAAGTGTTTAGCGTAAGAAAATCTTAAATATTTCTAGCATGTATATTAGCAGTGAATCAGGTCAATAATTTTCTTTAAACCAGACAACTGAACACTGACATTTGAGCCATCAGGATTGCCCAATAAATGTACTGAGAATCAAACAGTATCATTGTTTACTGCTGATACTCATATTCTGTCTGTTCCACCGGATTCCATGCTATATAAGCTTGACATTTTCAAGTGGCTTGTACAATAGTTTTTACAATGGTTTGAAGCAGCCAAAAGGGGCAAAACTAGCAAACATCACAGCTTCCAAAAGTGCTTTGTAAATAAGTCCTTTGATGAAGCCAGTCTCGATCAAGACTGGTCAGATTTAAGCACTACATTCACCTCAGAAATAAAGTGACGGAGGTCCTCCAGGCATCGTTCCTT
This sequence comes from Piaractus mesopotamicus, assembly GCA_023558415.1. Classification (NCBI taxonomy): domain Eukaryota; kingdom Metazoa; phylum Chordata; class Actinopteri; order Characiformes; family Serrasalmidae; genus Piaractus; species Piaractus mesopotamicus. The sequence goes on along the minus strand of JAILXH010293119.1, from coordinate 10,957 downwards.
AATCTCTGCCAGGTTCTCTTTCAATGCTGTCTGAAGCTGCTTCTCCAAAGTTGGCTGCTTAGCAATTAGCATCTTAACCACCATCCCGAAGGTCTCACAGTCCTGCCTGTATAACTGAGAATTTGACAGATAGATAACATTAGCCATGTTCTCATTATGGGGGGGAACTCAACTGAACGTGAAATCATCAGTTTATCAAATCACACAACTTCTTTAAAGGCTCATAGAGTGAACTACAGAGTTAACTACAGTTGCGTACATAAAAATGCCATCTGACTCTTTTTTAACATAAATTTTATGGATTTGGGGCAACTTATTACAAGAAAGATGCAATACTGCAGAGCTTTCGAGTGAAAACAAAAAGGTGTTTAAATGATCCTGTAATTATGAAAACGCAACTCGTCCGCAAGACATCATGGACAGTATGAAATTAGAACAGTATTAAATTAGAGGGTTTGACAACAGAGGTTCAGAAAGCAGCTAAAGACGTGGCATATATCTCAAAAGTAGCAATTTAATCAAAAGCACATGGCTTTTGTACAGTCATATGATTTTTAGGAATATTGGTGATTTGGTCTGATGTTTTTACTCCGTTCTGAGAAATAAAGAAAAAAGAGAAGAGATCTTCCCAGGAAGAAAGAAAGTTGGGAAAATATTTGTTTAAACATAATACACCAAGCCCTGTATGAATATTGTCAAGTTAAAGGCCAAGTCTAATCAAGAGATGGGAGGTGAACATGCTGACTGAGTCATGCAGACATTGGGAGAAGTAGCTAAAGACAGAAACAGTAAGAAGAAGATTGGGTAGACATTGCCACAATGCCCTCCGGTTATACAAGAAAACCAGCTTGGCACATTATCTTTTGGGAAAATAAAGCCTTTTTTTTCCATAGTTTGAGATGCAACGACTGTGTTCCCACCCTTCTTCAAGAGTTATAACTTCAGCATAATTAGAGGATCCTCAGAGCCTCCAG
>JAILXH010293090.1:4315-15073 GCA_023558415.1 Piaractus mesopotamicus | reverse complement strand
ACTTTTTTTTTTTTTTTTTTTTTTTTTTTTTGGGGGGTTTTGTCCAAAGAAATCTGCAGGGATGGTTTTCCACACCTCCGAAGTTCAGTCTAAGAAGTTGGTTGCATTTTCTACTTCTCGCAATCCAAGCAATCCCAAACATTGAATGATGTTGAGATCTGGGCTCTGGGGTGGACAGAAACACCTTTGGATTTTTTCAGACCTGAAGCAAGAGTGGTGCTTAATTTTCTGTTTTGTACTGTACTGTTTATCTGAACGTTTTTGATGGTGTGCCATGTCTTGCCTGTTTGAGTCCCATTATCTCGATATCTTTTAATAATTTTCCTCCAGACAAATCTATTTGACATTACCCACTTGCCTTAAGTTAAGTAATGATTTAGGGATGCAGTTAATGCTAACTTGGCTGCCATAATCATCCATTACTTGTTAACTACATTGGATGTGTTTGAGATTATTTGGATCGTGAGAGGTAGAAAATGCAGCCAACGTCTAAGACTGAACTGGAGGGGTGGAAAAAAGTCCCAGCAGAATTCTTTGAAAGTCTGCAAGCATGCAAAAAATTGAAATAAGAATGGAAGTAAAGGCAAAGGATGCACACATTACATACTGAAAAGTACAGAAATTTTATTTAGTCATGTTAGCTTTTGTGTAATTCTGTGTTAAAATGTTTTGTTTTTGTTTTTTTTGTTTTTTTCCCTGATGCTGAAACGTATGACGTAATTGCCGTTTTCAGGGGAAATTATATTAATGACTAGTGCTCTTTGAATTTTGCACGGTACTGTCAGTGAAGAATCTCAAACCAAGTTGCTTTCCCAGGACATCTTGTGTTTCTGAGAAAGCAATGTGAAGGATCATACTCTACTGCCAGGATCTTTTTAAGCTTATCAAAATGATAGATTTAAGCCCAGCACACTCTAGCCCATCATTCTTCAGCAGTCTGATTACTGTTGTGCCCTGGCCTTAACTGGACATTTTTCCAGATTCCAACCAGAGATTCCTTCTCCGTCTCCTTCATTTCTTTCTCCAGTGCCAGCCTCTGACAGATATGATGCGCCAGTGTCCATTACACCGACTGCAGAGCTGCTGAACACCATTGTGCTGCAGTTCTCTCTGAATGCTTTGTGCTGTTAGATGATGGTGATCGTAGGTTAAGTACTGGATGTCTGAGTACTCTCTCTTTAAATGGGCTTTCTCTGTTTGTGGTAATCACAGGGCTGTGAGAGAAGATGGGCCTGCAGAAGCCTAGCGATCAGCTTGTTCAAATTTGTGTTAATAACCTTCCTTTGAATGCAGGCACCATACAGAGAACAAATCCAGCACGAATCCGACTGGTATAGGTTTAATTTCTTATCTAATAACAATTTGATCAAGATTCTTTAGGAAAACGATGCTTTGCATCATGCCTAACAACACTCCCTAATCATAGTAAAATCACAGTAACGCACAGCCTTTCATGGTTTCCATGAACCATGAAAGGTTTTTTGTTTCACGCTTCCTTTAATATCACAAATACTGATGCACTGTTCTGGTTCTGGCTGTTAGATGTTTTGCAATGGTAGGAGAAACCCCCATTCAGAGTTCTCACAGGCAAACTTTATGGAACCTCTGAAGAAAGGCTACCAAATTGACAGTGGATCTTCATAGCAAGATGTGCTAAAATGTGCAACGTCAAATTGTCTGTTATTTTTCTCTTTGACTTATACATCCTGCCTATTTAGGGTTCTTTCAGAAGTGCATATGCTGTTTTTCCTGGAACTACACCATAGAATAACACCTTTGGTCCAATGGATGAGTCAGTTAATGAGATCTGTGAGTGTGAAGAACCTTTTTAAAAGGCCAATATTGTGAAAAAACACATTTTACTCACTTTCTTTGAAATATGAGTTTGATGTAGTATGTAAACACTGTTTCAAGTTTCAAAGTGTACCATTCACTCCTATTATAGTCCATGTATTGAAACTAAGCTGCAAAGACAGCCAGTTTTTTGTTGGTGTTTTTGTGATGTCACAAATATCAAGGTATTTACATATATCCACCTCTTCAGCCTACAGCAGTTTAGCCCCACCCATTCATGCTGAAGTTATTAGGAGTGGATCTGCCTGGATTGCTGTTTTGAATGTGGTGCAATACAGGGCAGCCAATCAGAACAGAGGTCACATATATCACTCTTAAAGGGACAGTAACAAACAGCCTGTTTAATTCTAAAGGTGGTCATATGTAAATGAATTATAAACCCACACGTGTAATAAACGCACCTCAGGCAAGAATAGTATGCAAGAAAAATGGAGGATATGAGCCCTTTAAAGTTATATAATGTAATATAACACTTACATAATGGTAAAGTTCCATACCAATGAAGTTTTTTTCTATGATCATACATCCAAGTCTAGAACAAGTTAGGGACCTTCAGAGTGTGCAGTTAAGAATAAGCAGTAATGTTTTGACAACTTGGCTTTTAAATCATCACCCATCACTGTGACTTGACTTGAGTTTCTGTTCAGTGGCTCATTGTAACTGTGAACTGTGTTCTATTTGATGGCACCAAGCTCAGTATAATGCTACCTGAAAGAGGATTTAGATGAATATGTTTAGAACTCTATTTTTTACGTAATTCATGACGTACATCCGCGTAGTGCTGGGTGCTAATCTTGTAGGCAGCTTATTTCCATCCCTCATTAATTTCCCTGATGCTTGATGTCTGATGGTGATAGGGCTGTTTTACTGTAGGGGACTTGTTGGCTGAGTGGGTGAGTTTGAGAACAGTTTGTGCTTCTATTAGTCGCCCGGGAGCCTCGAGGGACCGCAGAGGGACAGATTGAACCGCTCCACTGTTCCGTATTGGATGTGGGAATAGACACCGATCTGCCTCTCTCTACAGTGGTGGTCAATGCCAAAAAACACACGGAAAAAATAAACCACCAATAAATTCTGGAGTATTTTGGTTTCTGATTTGCTGCGTTTCAAAGGATCTCACAGCCATGTTTATTTTGAGGCCTACAGATGGCTGGAAATCGGCTTGTTCAAGTCTCTTTTAATGTCCTTCCTTTGTACACAAGCACCATACAGAATTTGGGCTGTTACTATTATATTAGTAATCAGATAATGTACTGATTATTTTGATGATTAATCAAGTAATTACAGTCCAAACAATACAAATAGCCTTAATGAAAAAATAACAAACCATGCCTTCCCATTCAAATATACCAAGTGCACTTCATTTGAGAAAGATAAATCAAGAAGCATTTAAAAAGACATCTTAAAATATGTGTCTTAAAACACTGTGGCCAAAATGCTTCTAAACGATGTCCATCAGGGTCTGTGTCTTACTGTAAAAGAGATCCATGTTCATCCACATTTTTAGTTATATTTTCCCTGAGGTCCACCTATGATGTTTGCGTTAATTTATGTAGTAAAAAAAAAAAAAATTGCATGACCACTGTCCAACCTCTCTGTTTCCTTTAGAATTAGTCAGGCTGTTTTTGTTACTGTACCTTCAAGATGTGTGTAAATGAGCTCTGTTTTGATTGGCCGCCCTGTATTGTGCCTCATTCAAAAAGCAGGACTGAAAAACTCCTTACAATGCAAACGTGAATGGGTGGATCTTGATGGACATATTTTATATGCATTTTGGCCATATAGTGTTTTTAACATACATATTTTAAGATGTCTTTTTAAATGCTTCTTGATTTATGTCTGTCAAATACTGTAGGCTGTATAGGTGGATATGTAAATACGTTGGTTTTTATTACATCACAAAAACAAGTTCAAAGCTTAATTTCTATGTATGGACCATAGGTTTTTGAAACTTTTATAAGGTTTACATAGTACAAATTCTTTAATGAGGAAAGTCCAGTTTTCCATGATATGGGCCCTTTAAAACATCCATTATTGTCAGGGAAGGTTCATTTTAATCTTTTTTTTTTTTTTTTTTTATCAAGTAATCATGAAAGCCATAAGTGCTGAAATGCTAAAGACAATGAATGTAGAATATTTTAGTTTGCAACCCCAGTGAAACATGGCGGTGGAATTTTTATTGTTTTTATTTTTATTGAATGGAGAAATGTCAAAACATCTCTTTTTTTCTAGAAGGCGGCGCCTTCTCGCCAGGGCACAGTATGTCACGAAATCAGGTTTGTACTGCATTTGTATTTTATTCGTGATAAATTATGCCTGAGCTCCGTTAGAGAACAGATTTCAGGGGTTTTTGCACTGCTTTCTCACACATCACTTTAACATGTTCATATCCACTTCATTCAGACCCATCTTCAGGTCTCCGATTGGATCAATCAGTTTCTCATTGAGGCTGCTAAAATTAGCTGAATTGGTGCTCTGGGGTAGAGGGCTGAAAAACAACAGCCCAAACCTTTCTTCCCACGTCTTGCAGTGATTGCCTGTTTTCATCCAATTCTTTACAAATGTCTTTTTTTCAGTCCTTGATTGTACAGCTCGGGGGTTTGATGAGAGGAAAGGCTGCTTTATAGCAGCACTAGTGCAGCACCTGTAGTGAGCACGACAGGAACCGCACTGGTTTGGAGAACAATTTTATCCTTAACCCTTATCCTTAACTGTAGTCGATCAACAGAGACAATCTTTGCTTTTTTAGATTCGTACTGGAGCTACAAGGCTAAAGTAGATATGGAAGTGTATAGCTGCCAGGTTAGCAATGTGAGCTAAATGAATATCTGACTCTGAATGAATCTTGACACGTTGCCTCAAACCATACTGAGCTGTTAATAATAATAATTTAATAGGCTTTTGCAGTTTTAGACACTGTATGACATACTGTTATCTATAAAACTGGATGAAAGTGTGTTGCACAGCTATAAACAGTACTGTTTAGATAACGTTATTTTTCAGGCAACAGTATGTCATACATTTTACAAAACGACCCACTGATGAATTTGACCGTTGATAAATTATCCTGCTACTGCTGAGTTTTCACTGATTGAAAACACGCGAGAGAACGCGATCATGCTAGCTAGTCAGTCAGGGCCGGTCAGTGAGTGTTGTAGATCAATGTGGGTGGGACCGGTTTCCATAGTAACACAGGGAGCCAACGACGGCGTGCCATGCGTGAACTGAACGCAGTGCGTCAGTGAGTAGAGAAAACCTTCACTAACCACACAACAAATGAGGACTGAAGGAGAATCAGAAGGTAAATTCTGAACAACTTGGTCAGTAAACTAAACATGATCAACAAAAAGAAGTCAGACAAATCTGACGGTGGGCCGAACCAGAGACATGGTAAATGAGGAGACCAGTCACTGGTTGAAATATGAATGGGGAAAGCTCCGCTCAACTCGTCTGTCCCGCGCTTCTGTGCAGGCGAACGCCTCAAAAATTATGTTTTTTTGTGCGTTATTGAGCGAAACGCTACAAACCGTTTATGAAAATGTTGTCCGTTTTTATGAGTGATTTCAAACGTTTTTAAAACAATAATTTGGCCTTCAGGTTTGAGTATCTTAGTCTCTCTCCATTCAGAGCGATAGAAGCCTGCGCCATATTACAGAAACTCTGAAATCTTATATTTTTAGTCACCATGACAACTTCAGTTTAGGACAGAAGCTAATACAGAACAACAGCTCTTAAATTCATAATCCTCTCCTAACTCCAATTAGGACATCTTAACTCGATCAAAGTAGGCAGTCATGTCTGTTACCTAGCAACCGACCACATACGCACAGCTACAAAGTAATCAAGCCAGTTAGCCTGTCAGCTAGCTACCGTTACTGATGTAAAAGAAAAAAAAAATGGTCAAACAAACTAAAGCGCCAAAAATTTTAAGGTAAGAATATTGCAGCACTTCATGTACAAACGCTTTAGCCAACCACGCTACTAATAAACAGCAACACGTTCAGCTCAGTCTCCTCATTATGCACCGACATTGCTGTAATATTTTATCTGATGGGTTTTTATCAACATTAACAGATGAAGGTAATAACAGGGGACGATGTCTGCATTTTCTGTGGCTTTTAAAACTCATGAGCCAAAGCAGCATTTTCGATGTAGGTAAATGTCAGTTATAGTGAACTATGCTGCCTGTTTCTGCGTAAAACAATAGAAACAAATGGTTAAAACTGAACGTAAGACACCTCTGGGGTTGTCTTAAAGTTAGGACAGTATTTAGGAAATGTGATCTAGGTAGGATGTTTCTGTAATACTTTTTTCCTATCTGGAGATAAGATGCGATAAGATACGATAAGATTCCTAAATTAAAATAAGATTTGTGTCTGTAATATGAATTTGTGAAAAATCTTACTTTGACCTGTCGGATCTTAAGTTAAGACAACAAGATAGAAAGTTTCTGTAATATTGTCCCGGTCACTGGCTCGCTAGTTGACCACTGCACAAAAAACTGGAGCTCATAATAGAAAAGAATAAAAACTTGGATCTGTTGCTTTGCACACAGGAGCAATACCAACTAATGTAATTTTAATACGCTGGTGATTTCTAGCATTTACATCTTATAATTGTGCTAGGTTGGGTAACTGTTGTAGTTACTGTGTTAGCCCAGACCTAACAACAACAATTATCAATTTGGGGGGGGCTGTTTTTGTTGCTGAGGTTGATGCTATTATTAGTGTAATTGTGTGGTTGGGCCTTGCAGTTAAGTAGTGGTTAGAAGTATCTACTCCTACTTTCGTGTCCTCCCACGTTACCCCCTCCCTGTGTTTCGTGTAGGGGTTAGTGCCGGGCTGGGCATTTCTTGCTGCTTGTTACTTGATGAAGTGGCTGTTCAGAATTAAAAAGCATTCGCCTGAATGCGCAATGTTTTCTGTGTTTTCTTCTATGCCAACGCTACATTGGTGTCAGAAGCGGGAGGCGGCAGCCAAGTTTCAAGAAATAGACCGACGCATCAACAAACTCAAAGGCGGATGGCGAAGGAGACATGAGAGCGAGGTAGCTGGCTGGGTAAGACGGCAAAAGAAACAGCATGACAATGCAGGTGTGTCTCGCACTGGAGGCAAAAGCACTACAGGTGCTTGTAAATCTGCTGCTGGAACAACATGACAAACTAGCGCCGTTGACCACAGCCCCCCCAGCGATGCTTTGGGCAAGCTTTCATTACTTGTAAGCTAATTAGCCTCTTATAGCTTCTGTGCAAAACTAAAGACACAAAGTTCAGATGCCAAATAAGTCTTGGATGTTAGACGGCATCTGAGGGGAAAAACTGTGTAAATCAGATTTTTCAACTAATTGCTTCAAGTTGCATTTTCCCCATCATGAAAACCTGACAACTGCGACAGTCTTGAGGGAGTTGGGTAATGAGTGATTCTGCCTTCTGCTGTCTCTGTTTGGAGTGTCAATCTTCGTCACTGGATCAGACATCAGCACATGGAAATAGCTGTCTGCAACCATGAAAGCCTTCAGGATATTTGGCAGAGAAACTGATGCTCTTTTCAGTTCCAGCTCGCCGCCTCCTCACTCTATCTTGCTCGTCCCCTTGAGACAGCAATCATATGTTGACTCATAACCTGCCATACACCTTTCACAATTTACTTCAAAAATGTATTGACTCATAATTTTATTATTTATTTGGCATTAAAACATTTACGTCAGAAAATTTGTTGTCTCATAATCTGATACAGACCTTTCAAATGTAATCACATTTTGTTTTAGAATGTCCGCACAATTAAATCATCCAGGGTGGTTTAATGTGGAATGTACTGTTCTAGAGAAACTTTGAGTCAGGACTGTTCACAGTGGTGGTGATAGGAACCAGACATCTGAGGAGTTTAATGCCTTTGAAAGCTATTTCAAAGAAAGTTATTACACAAAATGACTATTAATACATTGCCTGGTGCATGACATATTGTTTTTGATAGTTTTAAGGTAAGGTTTTGACCTAAAACCTGTTTTAAAATACAACCCCAATTCCAAAAAGGTTGAGACGCTGTGTACAATGTAAATAAATATAAATAAAAACAGAATGCAATGATTTGCAAATCTTATAGATGCATATTTGGATATCGCACCATCTACAGTACATAATATCATCAAAAGGTTCAGAGAATCTGGAGAAATTCCTGTGCGTAGGTGTCAAGGCCGACGGTCAATATTGGATGCTTGTGATTGGATGCTTCAGGCCCTCAGGCGGCACTGCATTAAAAACAGGCATGTTTCTGTACTGAAAATCATGGAATGGGCTCAGGAACACTTCCAGAAATCATTGTCTGTGAACACAGTTTGCTCTGCAATCCACAAATGCAAATTCAAGCTGTATCATGCAAAGAAGAAGCCATATTTCAACTTGTTTCACAGAAACGCCACCTTCTTCTCTGGGCCAAAGCTCGTTTAAAATGGACTGAGGAAAAATGGAAAACTGTTCTGTGGTCAGATGAATCAAAAATTGAAATTCTTTTTGGAAACCACCAACACTGTGTCCTGTGGACTGAAGAGGAGAGGGACCATCCAGCTTGTTATCAGTGCACAGTTGAAAAGCCAGCATCTCTGATGGTATGAGGTTGCATTAGTGCCAATGGCGTGGGCAGCTTATACATCTGGAAAGGCACTATCAATGCTGAACGGTATATAGAGGTTTTAGAACAACATATGCTCCCAACCAGACAACATCTCTTTCAGGGAAGGCCTTATATATTTCAGCAAGACAATGCAAAACCACATACTGCCTGCAGTCCGGACCTTTCACCAATAGAAAACATTTGCCTCGTCATGAAACGAAAAATCCAGTAAGGATGACCCAGGAATGTTGAGCAGCTAGAATCCTACATCAGACAAGAATGGAACAACATTCCTCTCCTAAAACTCCAGCAAGAGGTCTTCTCACTTCCCAGACATTTACAGACTGTTGTTAAAAGAAGAGGGGATGCTACACAATGATAGACATGGCCCTGTCCCAACTTTTTTGAGATGCATTGCTGCCATCAAGTTCTAAATGAGAAAGTTTTTCATGAAATGGTAAAATGTCTCACTTACAACATCTAATAAGTGTTCTATGTTCTACTGGGAATAAAATATGGGTCTATGAGATTTGCAAATCCTTGTAAATTCTGTTATTATTTACCTTTATTTACAGTTTACACAGCATCCCAACACAAATTGTACATGAAAGGCAAAGAGGTACATGCAGGCCATTATAAGGCAAAATAGTACATTTTTATCCAAATTTATCACTCTTTTACTGTTACCAGTAAACTCAGAAGACACATGTAGTTTCACTTTTTGTTTTGGGTAGCAAATAAAACAGTTATATCTGCATTATAGACATAGCAAATGTTGTTTCTTGTAACCACCACGGTAAAAAAAAGCACTGTTTTATATCAGATCACTCTAAATGACTTTGCTTACATCAACAACTGTATTAAGCATATTTAAAAAATATATTTTGGATCTCTGATTTAAGATTCAGCATCAAAAATCTAAATCCATGAAATCAATAATTATCACTGCTCCCAATTCTCCTTATGTGATAATTCTGTGTTTCTCTCTAGGTGGACTGAGGGAAAGGCTTCAGCAGGTTGGATCATGCCGCTCGCCTGAGGCAAGTGGTAGGGAAGTCTTCTTTCACTCAGTGGCTCCATCTCCTCATCACTGAGGAAATGGCAGATGTGCCCATGGCTAATGCTGGAAGTATGTGCTAATTTAGCTAAATCTTTCTCTTAATGGGCAATTTTGTGTTTGTAAGAAGTACAAGCGTTCACTTAAGTAGCATTACAGGCCTATATCAGCTGACGGAAAAATAACAGTGTAATGAAAATGGAGTAATGTGAATTAGAGGGAGAAAGTGGATGAATCAATACACAGCCCCATTCTGCCATCTGCTGCTTATATCTGTACAGTGCAACTACAAACTGTTGCTCAGTGCATTTAAAGTTAATATTAAAAAAAAAAAACTGAAGCATGTAATTAGCAAATGCATTTTAGCTTGTAACATCCGTCCTTTTTAAGCAAATGTACTTAGCTCACACTGTTACATTACAATCCTTAATGTCAGCTTAACTAGGGCCTAATTTTAGTTCATTTTTAATGGTTTGACAGATATCTTACTTGCTAACCTTGAGACGTCAGAAAGGGGGAGCTTTTCCAAGCACATGTGGAGCTCTCGAGATTCTCCAACAGCACATTTGGACTATGACTAGGTCTCTGCATTCTGGTGACTTTTTATGTATGAAAATCACAAAATACACCAACACAAATGCTTTGTTCCATTTATTTATTAAGAAAGCAAGAGAAGCCATGTAAAAAAATGTACATGTAAAAGCCAACTTACTGTACTGGCTTTGACATTAAACGTAAAATGGTTTCTTCTCACAAACGCCAATACAACTCATACTAAACATACTGGTTGGTGTCCATCACTCTAGAGAACACAGTTCTACTGCTCCACAGCCCAATGATGAGGGGCCTGTCAGCGATGGTAGATGAACTCACTAATTAGAAGGGGTGTCTGGATACTTTTGGACATAACTAGTGTAGTATAAAGCACCTCAGCATTGGGCTATGGAGTAATGGAATTGTGTTCTCTGGAGTGATGGACACAATCAGATGAGTTGGAGTGGTGGAGTTTGTGATCCAGAACTAACTCCTGTGGCTGAACGCAATCAAATCATCACGACAATCTCCCAACACCTAGAGTAAAGCCTTCCCAGAAGAACAGAAGCGTTCCTGCTGCAAAAAAAAGGGGAGGGGGCTCCTTATTAATACCCTTGGATGAGCATGTGTCTACAAACTTTTGGACATATAACTGGTGTATAGCTGAACTAGAGCATTATTTAAATCAAGGCTCTTATTTGGACC
>JAILXH010293047.1:14476-29662 GCA_023558415.1 Piaractus mesopotamicus | reverse complement strand
ATCAGAGAAATACCATAATCCAAAGTAAACAATAATTGCTTAATAGTTACTAAGTAATGAATGCTTACTTTTTTTTGAACCCTATTTTCTCCAGAACGGTTGCGCCACTTAGGAGCCCTTATTTAATTGTTGTTAACTATCAGTGTACATAAAAGCCAGTGTATTTAACTTTAGTTTTTTACTTGTTCTCAGAATGTCTGACTACAATATCTGTACTCTTAGTCTGAGACCCACATAAGATATTCTATGGTGATGGATTCATGGTGCAGGGTATGTTTCTTCACCATTTTCCTTACCGTCTCTTAAAACATTCAGCAGCTGCACGTGGAGCTTCTGGTATGTCAGCATGGTCTGATGAGATGGTCCCTTCATCAACATTGATCAAAATCAAGTCATCTGTCTCCTGATTCAAAGAAAACCTTTCATTGTAGCAGCAAAATATGATCTAGTCAACATTAAGAAATAACAAATTAATAAAAATATATTCATACATGCACTAAAAGGATACTGCTTAGTCTTAGGCTAACTAACCGCAGGGTGAAACTATAGACAAAAAATATGATCTCATAATGTCTGAGAGCTACTTTTTAAAATATATGATACATTTCATTCTGTTTTGTTTTTCTAAGGTTTACTATGTTGTGACAAAATTTATTAGTGTATCACTTTAAAATGATTACTGCAAAGACAGTTTTTAAGTCAATGTTTCACGTACTTTCCACTACATCCAATTATACAGGGTAAATTTTGTTCTCTCAGAATCTGGGCAGGAGGAAACCTTACGCAGTGTTGTGCAAAAGTCTGGACAGCCCTGGTTGAATTGAATGTTTTGTTGACTTTATAAGTGATAAGTACACATTCTATACAAAGAACACAATTCTGCACAATTCAAGCACAATTACTGTTGATTTGTTGATAAAATAGCCTGTGCAAAAGTTCCTTTATTTTATTTATTTATTTTTAAAAATTTTCAATAGAAATTGTACACTAAAATTTGCAGGAAATTGCCATATCAACAAACCATGGGTAATTTCACCCAGTGGTATTCACACTTTCCAGACTGTATGCCAGCTGAGTTAATGAAACATACAGTTTGCCATTGCTGCGGACGCATTGATGATATGCTCAGAAAAACCCTGTGGTGAATTTACCGTAGCAACCTCCTTGTAGTGGCTGAGATGGCAGCCCATGAGGAAAGCAGTGGGTGCCATGAGGAAGTCCAGCATCTGGCGGGAGAGGGTGGGCACCAGAGGGTGCTGCCAGCGCAGAGGGTGGATATACAGCATAAAGCACTCTGCCATCAGCGTCAGCCTGGCCCAGTTAGAGGAGAAGAACACCAGCCGCTGCTCCGTCAGGATACTGGTAATTATCTAAGGGCACAGAGGGACAGACAAACTCTCAAACTGGCTCAATGACCTATATTTCTATTTGTTACTGTTTGTTAATTGAGTCGAAAATTTTACTTACAGCTGACATACATACCAATGTGCTTCATTAGCTAATCATTAGCGCAGTGGTTCTCAAGTGTGGTCCTGAAGTCCCCCCCGTTCTATACATTTTAGCGCAGGGGTCACCAATCTGATCCTTAAAAGGCCTGTGTGGCCGCAGATTTTCATTCCAAGCAAGCAGAAGCACACCTCATATAAGTAATCAACTGTTTGAAAAACTGAGAACAACTGGAATCAAGTGGAATCAGGGGTGCTTGTGCTTGATTGGAACGAAAACCTGCAATGTTTGCGTTTGTGCTCCTGTATGTTCTGTCTTCTTAGCACAGGACTTTCATGTTGACACCATTTTATGATCCGCTCCTTGTTTCATTTTCCACTCACTTTGCTCCACAATCCTAGTGTTTTCCACATGTTGGCTATACTTGAGCACCCCCCTCCAAGTACATTGACAGCCATCCAAGCATATTTGTCCTTTTTTTAAACAATATCCAATTTCCATTTCGTCTCATTAGAGCAAAATCCAACAAGAAAATATTTCAAATTATTGTAAATAACACACAGTGAAGAACCCTTTCACAATGCAAAGAACCCTTTAATCATGCAAAGGTTTCTCTGAGTGCTCATGATTCTATATAGAACTATTTTCTTTACTAAAGAACCCTTAAAGAACCATAATTTTCAAGAGTGTACCACAGATGATGAAAGTTCTTTGCTATTTTACGTTGAGAAACGTTGTTCTTAAATTGTTGTGCTTTTTGCCCACACAGTCTTTCAGAGTGGTGAAACCCTCCCCATCTTTACTTCTGAAAGACTCAGCCTGTCTGTGATGCTCTTTTAATACCCAATCACGTTACTGACCAGTTGCCAATGAACCCAATTAGTTGTGAGATGTTCCACCAGGAGGTTTTTTTTTTAGTTTTACACAACTTTACCTGTCTGTCGTTGCCCCTGTCAGAACTATTTTGAAACATGTTGCTGGGATCAAGTTTAAAATGAACATATCTTTTTCACAAAACAATACAATTTTTCCACTTCAACATTTGATATTTGTCAGACCAAGCCTGAGAACCACTGCCCACTTGCTGGCTGCTAAGAACACCTGCAACAAATATCTATCCCCTCCTGCTAGACCAACAGGCCAATTTTTATGTTTTATTTTTTCTCATTATGTTAAAATCAGCAAACAAATAGTAATTAAAACTAATAATAATTAATAACTGCATTAATATGTGCAGATGTATGTTCTCTGTAGAGAATGTGTAACTTATTTTCACTTAGGCAACCAACAAAACATGTAATTTGACCAGAGGTGACCAAAATTGCACAACCAAGAAATTAACCAAGAACCAAGAAAGCAAGAAATTGCACGTTAACCAAGAAATTGCACACGGTTGATCGTGTTTGTATGTCTAACCTGCAGCAGTACTTTGGGTGTGAAGCACAGGAACGGGAGGTGCAGGTCCAGGTCAATGACAGGACGATCTTTATCCTCTCTTGACGGAAGCACGATTGTCAGGGGTCTTAAGGTGAACATCTGACAGGAAACCCAGAGAACCTCACTCACAATTTTGTAACTAATTACAGACCTTACAGACCTTAAGCAAAGGACGGTTAAGCCCAATGTAGGAGACACTTTATCCTCCATTAACTCAGTATCGATATTTATTAAATGGACATGAGACATATAGTGCCTATGGACTGCTTTGATTTTCTTGAACATGATGTTTTGCTCTGGCAGCGAAACTGAACCCACCACATGCAGTGGTCCAGGGGGAGGAATGGGCACCAAAGCCAGTTTGGCTGAAAACTCTTTCACTCGCTCATCCAAATCTGCCATCCGGCAGGTTTTCAGCTGCCCCAGTAGGCTGTAGAAGAAAAGGAAACAACCAAAACATATATTAAAAATCCCAATCTATTATAATTTAGCATGCAAACACAATCATGACTGGGCATTTGTCACTGTGCTTTTCTGCTTGTTCTCATCACCCTCACAATCATCTCACTCTTTAAGGCTGCAGTTCAACGGGAGCTCATGAACAAAACAGTGAGTAAAGAAATGTAATCATACCCCACCCACAGAACACAAAACCTGATGAGTCACTACCCCTTGCTCTTTGTGCTTCCTTTTCAAAGTTGGTCAGTAGTTTGCTTGCTTTTCTGCTCTGTAACTGTGAGAATAAACTGGCCAAAAGAATGCATAGTGTGACCCTTACCATGACAGACAGTCCTTCAAAGCAGTGTAGTAGGGGTGCTTAGATATAATGCAAACTCCATAAGGTGCATAAAATTGAGGATGTTTGTGGACATGGCCATTCTGGTGCTGCACCCCCTCCTGGAATAGCTGATTTATCTTGAAAAAAAGAAAAACAATAATAAAAGATTATTAATGAATTAGCTTAATAATGTGAAACCTAGAAAGCATTCATACATAAACAAATGAATAAAGAAATGCTGGTGTTTTACACACCCAGTTGCTATATGCATCCTTTTTTTGCAGCTAAATGTGCTACAGTGGAAACCTTGTGCATTTTGAGCATTTTTCACCACTTGATAGAGGTCTAGAAAACCAAATACTGGCACTAGCTTGAAAGAAAGAATTGCACATATTTACAGATATTATTGTACTTTAGTTGACATTTTGTAGTAGACATTTCCTTTTACAATTCTACTATATACTGTAGTTCAGATATTCTGCATTCTGAAAGTAGAGCTGTGCGATTTGCTGAAGAGTCTAACCTGTATAAGTCTGTAATACTGAACAACTACTCCATGCGTCTGGTTTCCAAAGACGTCAGTGAAGACCAGAAAGTGAAAATGATCATCCTTCAGCTCCTTGGATACCTGAAGTCCTCCTGATTTAATAGAAAGAGTATTAGTACAGTACAGCAATGTCTTATCAAAAAGCACCAATCACTAATCTCTGCAAGAGGCAGCTCAGATTTGGTACGCCTGGAGCAGCTTTCAAACATCTGCAGTGCTACAAGAATATGCCCACTACACGTTTACATCTGTTGCTCTCTGACAGTTAACTCAGTGTTAAATTTACTGGTTTGGAAAATTCTGATCAGGGGTTTATTACAGCTTAATACACTGCAAAAATCTTAGCAAGTGAAATTATCTCACATCAAGGCAATAGTTTTTTCCTCTGATAAGACTACTTGTCTTACAAATCACTGAGTGTAAGATTATTTAGTTTATCATACTTTAAGGATGTATCAATTCTTTAAATGCACTCTGAGCAGTCAAAGAGAGGAGAGAGGACGCCTCCAGTATGAGGAAACACGTGCATCCTACGCAGAAGTCTTTTTCATCGCAACGTGTAACGTATGTGTGTTTTACAGTTTCTCGTTGTGTAATCATTGGATGATTACAGTTAATAGGATAATATCCAAGGATGATGACAGTTAATGAAAAAGTTGATGTGGCTGCATTTTAATAAAGCATTTCCATGTGAAAATTCTTTTGAGAACAGAATGTAAGTGTTTATTATTGACAGATCTGTGAAAGCGGTGATTGAGTGAAGGACATCTCACTTGGTAAACACGTTTGGTGCGGTTTCCTTTGAACCCACATCTTGTCCTTGCATCTTTTCCTCATTTCCTGAGAGGGTGAGGCTAAGATGCGAGGAAAGGAGGCAAGGATGAATGATTACAGATAAGAGATCCACCCAAAGAGTCACTCATCAAGTTATTATGACTAATGTATCAGACATTATATTTAAAGTAGTTAAATTTAGAGAAGTAGCGTCTTCTTGCACTCTTACTTCACAGATTCTGTGATAGCATTTTAAAAGCCTTTTTGGTGCATGGAAACAGAATCTTGATGCGTATTTCACATTTAAAACGCTAATTTTACATATTTTCCTACTATTTTTCAAAATTTTGGATGATGTGAAGAATTAGATATTGTTGCTTATTACAAGCCCTGTGATGGACTGGCGACCTGTCCTGTGTGTTTTATGCCTTCTGCTCAATGAGCGCTGAGATCCAGAAAGATAATTGGGCACACTTGAAAAACAAAGGTGTCAACAAGGTTTTTTGTTTTTTTGGAGTGATTTGGTTTCCCAACAAACCTTTCAATGGATGCTTCTTTGATAAACCATTTTTATAAATGAGATGTGCGATTGTGCAGATCCAATGTAAAGTTTAAGGAACCTCTATATAATGTAAAGACGAGAGCAATTAAAGTTTTCATGGAACATCCCATTGAACAACCATTTAGGACCCTTTATTGTTTAAAGGGGACATTTTTTAAAACATAATCTATATTGTTTCAGGTTTAATAGATAAGAGTTCTGCTTAGGTTGACTTATTTCCTCATTTAGTAGGGTATTACCAGGAAAGCATAGTTGAGGCAGGGCCACCAGGTCTAGATCTTTGGGCACAGATACGTCCCCTGTAGAGCCCTCACTCGATTTTGTGTTTACAGGGGCAACCCCTGGCCTGTTGCTCTTCTTTTTGATGAAAGAGCGTCTCCTCTGGCCCCGGCTGAAGTGTCCTATGCCAGGCTCAGTGATGTTCTCCTTTGTCACAAATGGAGGCGCATGGACCTGCAAGACCTCCGGGTCGAGCAGAAGTGGAGGAACCCCATTCTCTTGCTGCAGAGACTGAGAAAATACAGGACAGGTTCAGGGGTGGGATTGATGAGTCTCACGTCACTGAAACTACAGTCAGTGGTTGTCTTTTTCCATTTTGATAAATACGATGTCATGGCCTATCAGAGATGATCCTAACTCAGTTTGATTCTGACTCTGATACTGAGTGCACTTTTTTACACATAAAAAATGAAAGTCAGATCTCTGTTGTAATGCATCAGACTGGCACCTCAAACTCTATGGAAGTTAAATTCTGAAAAAATAGTTAGTAGTTTTAATTTATAATTATACAGTATGTTAATACAATCATAGAATCCTAAACTTATTTAAACTAAACACTTTAGTCTTAAAAACTCAAAATAGAATTTGGCTTAGCGTTTCAAGTGCTTATATCCAAATCCCCACCTGCACTCCTAAAAATAATGATCACAAAATGGTTCTTGGTTTGGACAGACAGTCATATGCAAAAGTTTGAACACCCTTCTTAAATGACATGTTTTGTTGATTTTCAAGGTGAAAATAAGTTAACACACCCACTACAGAGAACATACTTAATAAATATACATTTTATCTGCTAATTTTAGTCCACAATTTCTACTGATTTGCTGAGTTTAACATATCAGAAACAATAAAACATATAATAAAACAAAGCACAAAATGTGTTTTTTGCACAGTGCATGTTTTATTTTTCTCCAATGTGTTAAATATTAGCAAATAAACAGTAATTGTGTATTAAAATGTACAGCAGTGTGTTCTCTGTAGAGGATGTGTTAACTTCTTTACACTTAGAATATCAACAAACAGTGCGCCCAAACTTCTTCATACAACTGTGTGGTTCTTGGAAAAACCTTCAGTTGGTAGAAGCTTAACAAAATGTGGAGGTTCTTTAAACTTTAAAAAGGTTCTTCACACATACACATCTCATTCACAATAATTATTCTTTAAAAGAGCCCCCACTGACAGGTTCTTTAGGGAACCAAAAGTAGTTCTTCTGTGGAGTCCTTTCATTTTTAAGAGCATGGCTGAGCTGCACTCAGTATAACAATTGCTCACATATATAAACTAGTTATATGGATCTTTCTATTGAACTGGTTCAAAGTCAGAGTTAAAAACACACGCTTTTACTTTTGCTTTGAGTGACCCTATACTTTAATTCTATTTATTTTATTGAAACTAATGATTAAACATTCATTTTGTCACTAACAAAACAATCATAACATTACCGAAACTTTGCCACACTGAAAAAAATTATGCACCTTTTAAACTTAAAATGTGTAGTTGTCCAGTGTTTTAAGTACTACCAATATCCACAATATACTCAGAAAAGCATACTGTGGCATATTGTGACATAATTTATCATGACAACAATAAATATTGTCATATTGCCCAGACATATTCTTCATTAAAACACAAATAGTTTACTTAATTGCAGAAAATATGTGTTTCAGTAATTCTTATTGTTACACACTGATTTTCAGACTTTTTTCCAGACACAATTACTTTAAAACAAAGCACATACTTTATTAAAAGCATAATGACTAGCAGGATTAATTACACACTGCGTAACACTGAGGTATTAACCATGTGGCCCACGTACATATGATTTGAAATGCTTGTCTTACCTCGTACACCTCCTTCAGCTTGTCGTTTGAGGCTCCAACAACAACACATGCTTCCAGTAAACCAGAGGCTAGATGCTCTGCCATTGAGGCTCAGTACAGTGTCTCCTCTACATACAAGATCCAACAGACTTGTAGCTCTTCTTCGCAGTTTCATTAAGATTTAGTGATTTCCATCTTGGCAGTGCTGGGAATGCAGTTCCACATAAATACATAAAAAGCAAACTTAAATACATATCTAGTTATTCTCAATAAGAGTGAACATAAAAGATATACTACATAAACATGTAAAATAAAGATCACTGCAAATCGTTGTATGGAAAAAATAATAGTAAATACAAATTAATTTATTTTGAAGATACTTATGGAGAAATAAGGAGAGATAAGTGTCAAACAATATTAAAGGAACAATACGTAATACTGACAGAAAGCATTTAAAATAGGTCCTGCAACCCAAATACAAAATAATGGAGGGAGTTGTCTGCCCCACCCCTCCTCCCTACACTCAAAGCTCAAGCAGGTTGCCAGGTTGAGGACACTTATCCTACACGAACGAGCACAACATTAAACTCTGACAATGACATGCGCAACGAGTTCTTTACTGTAAGTTGATCAGCTAATGTATATGTTTGCAGTGTTTTGCAAATTATAAATCAGCTCATGGATTTTATAACTCTGACCGTATTAGTCAGATGCATGGCTAGTTACGTACTGTAGCCGAAACTGAGCCTGTCATCAGCATGTAAGTATATAAGTACATAGTACTCGAATACTGAAATTGCTTAAAATGCCCATCCCAACCAGTAGCCATGATAAATTAGTTAAGGCTACCTAACCTTAGCTGGAGCTCAATGCTTACCTGCTCAGGAGAAAATCAGCCAACTCAGCATCTGTCTTAAAGTCCTTCTGGGCTCTAAGCCGTCTCCGTCTTTCAAATGCATCGCCAAAATTTACCTGTGTTTTTATATGTCTCTGGTCATGGAGATTTATAGAAGGATTTTTAGGTCAGGTGGAATCTAACATTATCTCTGTTGACCCAGTTCGTTTGCTTACTTCCATGGCTTTAACACACTGTGTTTGCCGGCCAATTTGTTTCATATCTGGCAACCCAGGGTGTTGAAATGGTACTGGCAAATGGGCAGTGGGCGGGATCACAGGCCAAAACACAAACGCACATCCCGCTCCGGAACGGAAAATTTTCAAAGAACATACCGGCTGTAGCACTGTTATTGGAGAAGCCAGTATTTCAACTTAGCATGTTTCCATTATCTCTGAGGACACATCATGGTCATTTTATGATTAAGTAAATATATTACATATTGTTCAATGCTTAAAATCTTACAGTCTTACCTGGTGTAGCTTTAAGAAGCATGTATTATGAAATGCTGTCTATTGCTCCAGATTAAAGAAGCCTGTCTTTACAAGTGAAGGCCTGCAGGGCATGTAACTCCCCAACATGCAGAAATCAACGCTGAAGGCAAAGGTTATAACTAGAAACAACTATGACTGCATTAATTGCAGTTAATTGCATTTGATGGGCTACATGCCCTCAGATGCCAAAAGTAAGGAAAACGAATAAAGGGAACAAAGTGAAAATAAGCTGTTTTAGAAAGTTGTCTTCTATATAACTACAGACTACAGGGATGGGAGGCAAAGCTGTGTGTATAATCACATTAGCCCGCTTTTGGGAGTTCCTGTTCTAAATTAGACTCATGTGTGTTGTAAGGGTAAAAAATCCCAACTTAGTATGAATGTGAGAAACACAGATAGAAACCAGAGCCAGTGAGGAAGTAGCTAGATAAATCTTTACAACAGAACGGCACCAAAAACAGAGCATACTCACATAGACGAGACCTATGACGACAGTGAAGGTTACTGTGAAACAGCGGCATTCACATTAATGCCTGCTCTGTCTGAATTTTTTCAGGTGAGTAGCCTAAATGTGGAGAATTTTACTGACCGTGTGGTTCACGTTTTACTCTTCATCTCACCGCTGCACAAATTACAGTTTATGGTATCACCTGAAGCACCAGCGCGTGACAAAAACATGACAAAGCTTGTCACTGTTGTGAGTTATTCAGTGATGAACAAAGCCCTCCGCTAGCCTAATGTTTACATCACTCAGTACAGATAATTTAACTCCAGAAGTATTAATGAAGGACAAACATACCTGCAGATGGATATTGCCATTCTCGCGGTGGGGTTTTTGAGCTCTGAGGACACTTGACTGCTGCCGCCGGCTAACTGCAGCGATGGGAAGGTCGATTCTTTCGAAGTGTCCGTTTTAATGGGAAGTTTACGAATGGACTCTTTCGAACTGTCCGTCTCAGCGGAAAACTCGATTCATTATACCGAGCCGATTCTTCCGAACTTGGCTTACCGATTAACTCTTTCGAACTGTCCAGCTAGACGGAAAACTCGATTCATTGTACCGAGCTGATTCTTTCGCACTGTCCGTAATAATGGGAAGTTTGATTCGGCTCACCGAATCGACTCTTTTGAACTGTCCATTTCGACGGAACACCCGATTCAATGTACCGAGCCGATTCTTTTGAACTGTCTGTTTCAGTGGGAACTTTGATTCAGCCTACCAAATCGACTCTTTCTAACTGTCCATCTCTACGGAAAAGTCGATTCATTGTACCGAGCCGATTCTTTCGAACTGTCCGTTTCGATGGGAAGTTTGATTCGGCTCACCGAACTGAATCTTTCGAACTGTCCGCGGAAAAGCGCAGTATGATGAGCCAAGCCAGCTCACAGGCACTTATCACCACCACTGTGAACAATTGTGACTCTGTACGTTTATCTAGAACGTAGCAATCCACACCAAACCACTCTGAATGACTTTGTTGACAATGTAACCATTTAATTATACAGAAATCTTGAAAATTCGGTGGAGCTTACCTTCAAAACGGAGAAAACAGCTGAGAAGAAGAATCTTCATTTTATAATCTCAATAATCTGAATAAAACTGATTGAAACACAAAATAATGTGAAGTAAATGCTGTTTAAACGGGCAGTTGGACGTTGTCCCTCCGGCTGCAGTCCAAATCTTAAATGCCACTTCTTACTTTGTAAAATACTGCCGCCATCTGGCGAGTCTTAAAACATTTTTGCTATATTCCACAAAAAGACCAACTTTAACTCTCGTAATGAGTTACTCATAGTAATGAATGAGAAAGAAAAAATCATGGGACTTCACAGGTTAGCATAAATATTTGTTTTGTATCCAAACTGTTGTACAAATTATGAGAAATAAAACACCTTGAAACTGTTAAACAGCTCGTTTGGTCCACACAGTAAAAAAAAAGTCACAGCAGTACCACACAGCATTCCTAAATATAACAGAATGCTGAATGCCTCAGTAAATAAAAAAAATGCAAAAGAAAGATGCAGAATCACTTATCTGACTTCCTCTGTACGTTTTACAATTTACAAAAATGCCAAAATTCAAGTGCTGCTGGCAAGATTCTTCTGAGTACCTGAAAAAGGGCTTTAATAAAATAAATACATAAAAAAACTCAGCCAATTCTGTCAATGCCACAATAACACTGTTATGATGTTTATCAATGGCAAAATGGGCTGCTATCAGTCTGGCAAGCAGCCCAATCTGTGGTATAGGCTCTGTGGGCTACTTTTAAGAGATGGTCTAAGACGTCAACTGTCACTTACACCATTTCTTAGAGGGACCAACAAAAGTGGTCTTAGATCAGCTGCTATACATACCCTGCACCCAGCATGGCCAACAGACACACACTGCTGAAACTGCAGTGCTTCTGAGGACAGACCAAGTCTGGCTAAAAGCCATCTGTAAAGTTAATTTTAGGACATAGTATCAAAACAGAGTAAGAAAAAGTAGTAATATTTAAGATAAATAGTAAGAAAGTAGTTAAATGTTTCCTGTGATTATTAAGGCCTCTGAGGTTTCTCACTTTCACCAAAGACCATTCTTAATGCGCATGCCACAAGAAAGTACTTAATTTAGGCAACTGTGTACAAAATACAGCACTCAAATCTATACCAAGAAAAGCTTGATTTATCGTGTTTATATATTTATATAATTTTTTTGATTATTTTTATTATAAATGCTTAAGACTTTAGAGAAGTAAGCTCGTCATGCTCAGCTGCAGCAGCTAAAACATAATCCCCTGAGTGCTCCTTTTTCAAGCACAAATCCAGCATAGTGAAAATACAAAGAAAAATAATTGTGCAAACATCACAGTAAAGTATTATGGCACGGTACAAAATTAGTGAATTACGGCTCCTGTTTTTTTAGTTTGTTTGTTTTTCTGGCAATAACTATGCTAAAACGTTAACTGTAGTTATGTAAAACTGGTAAATTGCGCCTGAGGTTTCAAAATTAAGCTCCTCGGACAAAAATTAGCCGCATGCTTAATTTCTTCTTCAATATATGTTTAAACATCCTACCAATCCTGTCAGCAAGGGATTCCACCAGTGCCTTGAAATTCCTGTCCACTTTGGTCCACTCTTCCACTACCTTAGTACTTAATGCCCGAGCAAAACACATCAGTGAGGCTCCCACTGCTATTAGGGAAAAGCGACAGGTAAGCAAGTATTAAAAGAGAAATTATGCACGCAACTAATTTTTTTTCCCAGTGAGCTTATATGGGGAAAAAAAAAAAAAAAAAAACATATCTGCGATACCATCATCATGTAGAAAATGGAAATGTTGTACCATTCAGTCAAAATAAATATTCTGCCAGAAGTAATACAACTGACTCAAAATGCAACGGTTTCAGTACCATTTTAACAGATATACATTCAATGCTTACTACAGGCCCCTGCATAAGGTCATCACTAATATACTAATGGAGAGAGTTCGGCAAATTGGTTGGTAGCACAGTATCTCCTCAAGTCCACAACTACTACTTATGAGCAATGCAATCTGAGAGTTGCAGCTCACCATGTAGTTTACTGTCAAAGAATGAACTTTAGGATTCAACCTGCCGCACGCAGGCAAAGTTCCTTAACTTTGGCACTTCGCATTTCACTGCACGTTTAGTGTGACTTGGGTCCATTTTCCATGAAGGTGCTCACACTGAGCTCAAAGCTTGTTCATCTTCATCTTCTTCATCATCAGGGGTTTCAGGGTAAATGACAAGGAAGGCAGCAGTGAGGAACCCCAGGAAGGAGCCCCCTGAAGCCACCATTGGGATGACCCTCACTGTGCCTACAGCTTCCACAACTGCGCCAAGAGCTGATGCCACCAAAATCTGAGAAATGTAAACCTGGCATGACAGGATGGCACAGTCGATACCAAAGCCTCGGCGAGAGTTGCCTGGACTGTGGCGAATGTACTGTAATGACATAAGACATGAAATGATATCAGTACCTCTCAATGTACAGTACATTACAGTGGGAAATAGCATATGGTGACCAAACAGCCACAGTTAAGATGAACATTATTTCAAGCCAAGGTTCAAACATTAGAATCAATTAAGGAAAGATCAGTAACACTAACCTCAGGGCCTGGACCTTACCTCTTTGATTTCATGGTACTGCCCCAGAAGAGCATAAGGACAGTATGAAATACTCATAGAGATGATGCCCATGGTGCTTATCATTATCATGGCAACATACACGTTGGGAAAGACGGCCATTACGCCCGTGCCCACAGCAAAGCCTAGAGTTCCCAGCATGTAGATGATCTTAATGCTCAGGTCATAGTTGTCAAGGTACTTCTGAAGCACAGCTTTAAAAGAAAAACAAGACAAGAATGGCTACGTTATCTTTTCTGCAAGAAAAATGTGAATTTTCAGTGGTAAAAGATGAGTCTTCTTAATAAAAGCTATTCTTGAAAAACAGAAATAAATGGAATATATAACTGCATGTGTAAACAGTGGCTGGTTTGTGCATAACAATTTATGATTCTGAAGTATTCTTACAAAATCCAAAAATATCACAAAACATTAAGAACCAGGGAAGCTTAATCTCACTAACCTTTGGAGTAAAAGTGCTTGCAGGCACTTTATTATGTAAAAAGATGTTCTAACCAGCTGAAGGTAATTTTATACATAGTCTCATCACTGTAAAATACTTAACTTGTAAACAATTTATCATTCACAGGTGCCATTCTTAACACTAGGATAGCACAAGGACAAGATCACGGGCTAAAGGCTACACTTCAGCCCATTCATATGGCACATCAGAAAATGCAAACCTCTAATACACTCTTAAACATAAACATGAGTTTGAAAAAAAGTTGAAAAAGTTGATAAAGTTGAAATGACCACTTTAATGTAAAGTTCTGACACAAAGCCAGCTCTACTCTTATGTCCAAGTTTGCACTGGATGCTAGCATTTGCTTACTAGTAGTACTAGTAGTCCAACAGCTTTTCAGACTTTTCTCAAGGCAGGTTCAAATTTAGCTAACTGATGCCCCACTAACACAAGTATAGAGGATAAAGACTCCAATCTGAGGGACCAAAGTCAACTGGCTAGTGACAAAAAGACAGAAAGAAACCTGTTTTGTGCATTGAGCTGTCAGCCTGCTGGTTAAGCTGCACTTACTCCATAAGCAATTCATACATTATTTGTATTCTAATACCTACATAAGTGAATTAGCCAGGCACTATTTGGGAACCTTTATTTTTTAAAAGTGTAGGATAAAGGCAGCTTGCCAAAATCTGTATGCTCATCTGTCGAAGAACTGCAAAATTAGCAGACTGTGCAGTGCATTATAACTACTTACTTGGTGCAGAATAAGTTAACTGTGCAATAGACTATAAATGGTGCATTATATGGGTGGGACACGCAAGCCCCTTAACCCCTATACAGATCTTAATATTACTATTACTGTTTAATTTAGCTCACTGTACAACACACAGATCACATAAAAAAATCATAAATGCAAATCTGAGAGCATGCAAATTGGCAAAGCACAACAGCAGATAAGGGTCTAATTAAAGACAGGCTTGTGGAGTACTAAGTTTGCAGCTTGCTAACATTTTACTGAACTGCTAATGAGGTGGGCAAACCACATAAGACCATGTTCTACTTCTATTACTTCAAACAGAAACACACTGCTTCTGTTGTCATCTACTACAGACAAGATGTCAATTTGTAGTTGCAGTGGGGTTTACTATCGTGTATTAATACTGTTAAAATGGGTTAACATGGGTTATTGCTTCAAGTTTTGAAATTATATTTTCCTTTTGTCATAGTATTCCACACAGTGGCTTATAAACTTTCGCAAAATATTTATAAGGCATATTTCCTTTTTGATAAAGTCTATTCCCAGTCACACTCATAGACAACACTTTAAAAACACAAAACTAATCTGTTCCATATTCCTGGTATTAACATAGCAGAGGTTTTTACTACACTGTTTACAAACACTGGTGTTTTGTGTCTTGTGTTGAATGCTTGCTTTAAGTAGTTTAGCAAACCTTGCCAAATCCTCCTCTAGCATTTTAGAAAACTTAGTTGTCTTTAATATAGACAAAGATGTAAAACATACCTGAGCAGATGGCAGCAGTGGCAGCATAGATAACTAGCCCCCAGC
>JAILXH010293047.1:0-11985 GCA_023558415.1 Piaractus mesopotamicus | reverse complement strand
AGAGAGAGAGAGAGAGAGAGAGAGAGAGAATATATGTATTCTAAGACCTACACAGGCAAATTAGTATCCCTTTGCTCCATGCACATTACCTGCAGAAAAGGCATGAATATTGAGAGCCATGTCCTGCTCTTCTGTATCAGCTACATCCAGCAGGTAGGCTCTGATTGGTCCCTCCGAAGCATCAGCACAAAAGTCCAGTACCACGACACCCAGCACTGTAAGAACTATTCCAATGGGCTGGTTACCAGGAACATCTCCAACAGCCAGGCCTGACACAAACACAGACAAGCACAGAAAGAATGTGAATTTAAAAAGCGTTACACAGTTACCGTTACACTGACTATCATACTATTATACTAGTTTGTAGAAAAAGTTTGCTAACACCTGATTTTGTGGAAATTACTGTGTCTTAAGTGGCCAGTTAAACATTTACAGACACAGTTGAACAGAACATGTGAATAAACAAAAGAACACAACTGTTTCGTTGTACTAAAATAAATCAAATAATTAAAGAAAAACAGAAGAGAACATATCAAACACAGCCTCACCCACTAGAGATCCGTTGAGAAACAGCGCCACACCTATCAACACCCCTACACAGAGAGCTAGAATGAAGGGCCTCCTCCGACCCCATCTGAGGGTACAGCGGTCACTTGCTGAGCCAATCAGAGGAGTGAGGATTAAACCCAAAATGGGGCTAAGGAACCATGTAAGGCTGTAGTACTGCTCTGGAAGACCTGGAGAGAAAAGGACAGGACTTCATTTTTCATACTTGCAATTTAGAGATTTGAGACATGTCTGGCATTTATTAAAGCAAGTAAATTAACCAAGTACACATTTTGTTTACAAATAACAACTTTTTTTTAAGCCTGAAAACATAGTGACTTGGGGGGTATTTCACAAAGCAAGATTTCTCAGTGTAGCTAGACAACTTAAGGCCAAAGTTAAGCCTGTCCATTAGGAAAAGAACCAAAAGACGCACCTATTGGACAACCCTCAACTTTGGGCCTAAGTCATCTGGCCAACTGTGAAATCTTGGTGTCAAATACCCCTTGGTCACAAAACCATGAAAAAGCCTTGGTTTTTGCTATTTAAAAATCACAGAAATAAAGATGTCCTAATGATCAGATTGTATTAGACTATGAAACACATTTATTTTTTAATCCTAGCCCTGAAAAGCACATAGCAGGGTGAGTATTTAATTCCAAATCTCAATAGCAGGCTACACCTATACACTGGGTGTGCCACTCAGGGTCAATGAACCGTATCTTGACCTGTTTCAACATGTCCACTGTTCATTAACCTGTTTTTTTTTTTTAACAACCATATAACTCTCATTCAGGAGGCCACATTGTGTTTCTGAAGTAACAGCTTCTGAAGCTCCAACGACTCATCAAATTACACTGTTCTTTTTAACTGCTGCAATAATAAAGCAATTGACAAGATTGATGATCCAGGTGGTACTGCGTAACTTACACAGCATAAGCACAAGTCAAAGAAGGTTCTGCTTTTATACAAGCTTGAAACCTGCTTTCAGCAGCATGTAGCTGGCTGAGCTATTATATAGACCTAAAGCCTTTTAGGCTTTCACTTGCACATCCCCATCCACTGGAAGATGAATACGTGGTTCAACAAGTGAGGTAGTTTCATTCGGGGTGACTTTAATTAAAACCAAAAGATACTTAAACTTATGACACCTCAAGATGGACCTGAAGATACTTTTCTCTCATTTGTATGACTTCATCAAGGGGCTCATTGAAGCTGCTCTCGTTGAAAAGGCAGGGAAAACAGAGTGAGAGAAATGTGCAGACGCACACATTCTCTTCATTCCAGCCAAGCTCAGTGACATTCATTGTTACCCTGCACTAAACACAAACATGACTAGGAATGGCCTCTGTCATACACTATTACAAAGAGTTAGTGCAGCATGGCTCTTTTGATGTGTTTACTCTCAGTCTGATCCTATTTCCAACACCCTTCCTTCACTGTATATCTGAAGATGCTGATGTACATTCAAATGAAAAATATAAGCTGTTCAGAGAACAGTGAACACTGAAAATCAAGAAAATGAACTGAAATTGAAAAGTGATTCTGCCATTCAAGTAATTGATTATTTTAATGACAGTCTTTAAAAATAATGGCAACGTACCTATTTGTAGCAGCACAGGTGTGACCAGCGCCGTTTCCATGGCATAGCAGAACTCACGGCCAAACATGACAGCTCCATGCATAACCCATAGGCGCTTTGGGATGTGGTCCACAGAACCCTCACTGGCCGACTCTTCTGAAACCTCCATCTCTCTTTCTCTGCTTGTCTTACCACTCTGACCCTTAGCAGGCACTACCGCCATGTCCAACACTCGTACGGCCTCCGAGTCGGCGTTCTTGGGTGCCATTTCCACCTGCATAAAGGTAGCTGCGGTGGTACAATCCAACTAATCCAGAGACGGTGCTCTACTTCTGTTCCCAACAACAACACTCCTTCCAAGCCCTACTTTTCTGTCTCTGCTCAAAATATCCAGATGGATCTTTCATAATCCACATACATTCAACCAAAGCTTCTGGTAACAATACATTAATCAGCAGTTAAAGCAGAAGTCATGTTGCTCCATATATTTTAGTGAGAGGTTTACCGCCTGCTGTAGTCAGTACAAATCCATATATGGCCTTGCTTGGGCAAGTCATAAGTCATGTTTTCCCAGTGAGTGAAAAAGGAAGAGGGGAGGAGAAGAGGAAGGTCAGCGCAGGTAGATGATTCTCTGTGTATCCCCATGGGGTGATTTATTAATATCTAAATGGGAGAGAAAGTGAAACAAAATAGTAATTAGGCTAGAAGTTTATTTAAAAAAAAACAAAACAAAAACAAAACAAAACACACCAAAACCCAAAATATCAGATATGCGCTGGAAAACTTCTCATATTCTTGTTTGTGCATTTTGAGTTTCTAGCTGAAAGTGTATAACTCGTATAATGTATAATGTAATATAAATGCATACGAAATAGCCTGTTGTGAAATCATGTTGAAGTGAATTATGCAAAGATGTCACAACTCAAGCTATTCTTCTCCAGCTATTATGTCCAAAACTGCACTTACATGATATTCCAAAGGTCAATTATGTCAGAGAAAGAGGTGTTGCATCATGTCCCTACATAGTGACACTGTCAATCTGAACAGACAACGAGCACTTTCTAGAAGAGCATGGCTCTGAAAATTAAAATAGTATAATCATAAACCTATTTTTTTTTTCAATATTTAGTTTATCACATGGTGGTGATGAATGATGATACCAGAATCATATCAGTATCAGCAGATAATTTCATTAAGAAAACCTGTTCGGTATCAGGCAGATGTTTAGATCTGGCTGATATTTGGAAAACATTTAACAGACTCTGGCCTACTATGTCAAAATCTCTGCATTTCGTTCATTTTACTGCATGCGTAACCCTATACAAAAACATATAATTCTCACATTTCTCTGTATATAAGTGACTTGTTAGACTACAATGGTTTTCATGAGATTTACACACCCACAACTATTCCTGTTCTCATCATCAATCACAAAACAGCCTGTGCTAACACAGACAAGCACTCACCTGGCTCTGCCAACACCTCCTTGTTCATCTGAAGCCTAAAACCGAACTGCTGCCAGAGGCAACTGTAAAAAAGGAGAATTACAGTGAGGGACGTCACATGCAGTATTCCAGAGGATATAAGCTGGTACACTTACAGTAAAGAGGTTTTAATCATCAGGCAAAAACGTGTCTTTAAGTCCAGATAGTCATGCTTGAATCAATGCTTTGCTCTCGCTTGACTACACTAAAGAACAGAATGTCTGAATTGCCCAAGCATGGCGCCCTGCACCTGCGGGTTTGAAATTAGTTAAATAGTTCAATATTATTGGTCAGCTCCTGCTGTCAGGTTAACCTAGGTTAGCTGGGTTAACTGTTAGCCAACAGTGTGTACGTAGCTTGCGTTAACACAGCGTTAACGTTTTACGGTAAAAACGTTAGTTAGGAGCTTAACACCACAGCCGTTTGAACATGTTGCAGTATGGAAACAGCATTTGTTGTCCTAGTTTTATATACGCCCAAACACTCTCTGAAGACTTCCAGTTCGCTTCGTTCATGATCAAATTTAACGTTAAACATTTGCCAGATGGAATCACCACCACCGCGGAGCTGCAGGTGAGGCTAGCTGTGCTGCTTCAGAGTTAACGTTAGCTCACCGCAGCTGGGAAGAACGAGTGCGCTTACTACGCTCATCTACATCCGATGCTGAACCGCCAGTGTGTAATACTGGTTAATAGTTTGCTCTTAACTTGCCATACACACCACATTCAGGTGTATTACAGACAGCTAGTCAGTTTGACAGTTATATTAGCTAACTAATTTATAAACATTGCTAGCTAGCTTGCTAATGGTTAGCCAGCTATTTATGATGAGCCTGAGTGAGGCAGAGCCCCGTTTTCTAAGAGCTAAAAACTAGACAGAAAACCTTAGCTACGTTCTTCCGGCAGGTACCGAGTCTTTGCTGACGACGTTCGCGTTAAATCGATTAATGACAACGTCTTTTCTGAAAAATGAATTATAATATGAATTAGAGTGGTGCAAATCCCTTACCTTACCGGCCAGTCAGAGACCGTTTCTCCCACATCTGCTCCAGAAGGTGCGGGCTGTCTATTGTGTGCTGACGAGGGTTGCCAGTCACTCCACTCCTAAAATCCCCCCTCCGCCCAGATACGCTTCTGGAGGCCGTGTGGTTCCTTCGAAAGATAAGTAGGCATAATGAAGCCACGTTTATGCTTCCCTGTTTGATAAGCAAAGTTATGAGTAGTACCTGTGTGCTTCAGTCATAGATCTGCATTTGAAATGATAAGAGAAAGATCAGTGAACTTTGAATCGATGGCTAGATTATTAAATGTCGATTAATTTTAATTCATTTTAAAATTGTGTTTCAGTGTTGTAATATTGTACTGTACATCTGAGTAGCCCTCTCTCTTTTATTTTAGGGATTTGAAATGTCACCCCCTCCTCCATTTGTGCACATACAGTAACTATAATGCAAGCGAACTGAGGTTGCCTGTATAAAGTCTAGGCAATAGTTGTTTAGTCTAATGTTTTGTTAACTCATAGGCTATAAAGTTAAAATTGGTTGTTTATGGGTCAGTGAACATTATTTAAATACTTGTAAATCCATTTATTACTCTCTGTTCACAGAAATACAATTTATAACAAAAAAAAATAAAACATATAAGCAAAACCTTATTGTACATATTTCTTTGGTAGACCCAGGCAGACAAGCATTAGCAGTCCTTAGAGGGGGAGAAATGAGTCAATGCTGCAAGATTACTAATTCCTGGCCAGCTGAGTTGTCTCTGTGAATGTGTGTGACTGTAATCAAATGAAGGGATGCCTGAAAATATGTTGAGAGAACCCGCAGGCCTACTCTTACACTGTTAATATCTTGCCATCTGTGACAGGCCTACAGCACAAATACTCAGAGTAAAACAATAAGGATTATCTCTAGCTATTTTGCCATTTTTTGCATAATCTCAAAGTCCCAAGATTTCTCATTTGGTTCAAATCTAGGTCATGTTTACTTCATTCCACATTATTACATTAAATGTTAATAATATTTAACTTGTCACCATGTATCTGCCAGTTATTTACAACACAAAACCAAGCAACAACAAATGAAAGAATAAGTGAAAGAACAATGTGTCCTAAAATTCAGTCTAGCAGATTGTCCTTAATCTTGCATAAACATTGTAGCAACCCCGTCCATACTGTACAGCCTCATCCAGGGAGGCTTCCCTGTTGAGGAGAGCTCATGTTCACCATTATCATGCTATTAGTGATGGCAAAAACAGTGCCAGAGCCTTTGGAGCTTTTCTGCATGCTGATGATGTCTCCACTGGTCTGCTCGGCCTCTGCCTTACGGAAGAACCTCTTCATGGTAGACTGGAAGTTGGTGGTGACGAAACAGTAGACCACAGGATCCAGGCAGCTGTTTAGACTGCTGAGGGTGACAGTCACATGGTAGACGATCACATGGTGCGGCAGATCTGGATGAAAGTAGACCAGGACTTGACGAACATGAAACGGAGTGAAACAGATAGTGAAGATGACCAATACAGTAGTGAGAAGCTGCACTGCCTTCATTCGTCTCTCTCTGCTCTGCTGCATCAGGCCCGGGCTGGACAGTGCGCACATGATCCTAACCGTAAACACCACAATGATCACGAGGGGAAGGAAGAACTCAAACACAGTCAGCGCAAAGAGCTTGGAAACACAGCAGGCTGAGTGCTTGAAAGCCGTGGTTAGGAAAGAGTATGTGACGATGATGGCGAACAGCCAGATGCACACACACACCACCTTAGCTACATTGGGGTTACGCCACTTCCGGGAGGCCTCCACCTGCACGATGGCCAAGTAACGGTCTACACAGATGCTGGTGAGGAAAAGGATGCTGCAGTACATGTTGACGAAGTAGCTAAATATATGGACGTAAGAGCAGTTAAGGCACTTGCCACCACTATAATACAAAATAATACGGGTAGGAAGTGACAGGCTAACGAGCAGATCCGTGACCGCCAGGTTGATGGTATAAATAACCGACGTGGTCTTAGATTTTGTACGGAAACAGAAAACATACAAGGCTAGGCTGTTGAGAGCCATCCCCACCATAAAGATCAGAGTGTTAATGACCACCAGAGCTATCCACAAGCTATAGAAGTCATTATAGAGTCCTTCATCCAGGTGTGCCAGCCTGTGCAGGTATGGTTCACGGGATGGTGGAGAACCATTAGTGGTGACTGGTGGAGTTGATGTGACGTTCATAGACAATGACCCCTCAGTTCTGGTCATTTCCATAGTTCTGGGATGGGCTCTGTGCCTGAAACACGAGAGAAGAAAACAAGCAATTTACTTATTCAGCTGATGGTTTTATCTTTGTCTCAGTCTTGTTCACTCTATTGCATTGTAAAGGAGTCACATCCAACATTTTTCTTTGAGGTCCACTTATAATGTTTGCCTGGTTTTATGTACCAGAAATGTAACTGATTTTTACATGACCATTTCCAACCCCTCTTTATCCCAAATTAAACAGACTGTTATCAATCCTGTGCCTTCAAGACTGATGTATAAAAAATATATCTGTTCTGTTTGGCTGTCCTGTATTGTGCCTCATTCAAAAAGCAGTTGAGACTGAACCACTCCTTGTAACTTTAGCGTGAATGGACAGAGCTAAGTAAGTGAATATATATAAATGGGTTGTTTTCCATGACATCATAAAATCAGTGAATTCAAAATGGAATGTTTTTGTAGCTTAGTTTTCATATATGGACTGTATTGACTTAATTTTGAACCTTTACCAGGGTTTATATATTATGTCCATCTTTTCTTTCAAAACATGAGGACAATTTGGTTTTCCAAGATATGGGTAAGTAATTTATTACTGGTTAAATGCTAGTCATATGCTTGACCACAAATCTTTGCATAGTGGGAAAAAGTGAACCCTGGTTACTGTAGAATTTGTTATTTAGACAACACATCATTCTCATTTATAATTTCTCATCATCATTCTGTCAGACTAAAAGTCAACACAATAATCTTTCATAGTATGCGTGTGTCTAATGAGTAGGGATATAATGATTCACATAATTCATAATACATTTCAATATGATACAGTAATGTCTTAATTTGAAGCACTTTTCGATGCTACAAAACTAAGGAGTGGCTGGAAATGTCTTATGTTAACATTTCCATTGTTAGTTTATTGGAGCACTCAATAGTACAGAAGTACAACAATTTTAAATAAAACATTTCGAACTAGCCATAGACTAGAATAATTGTATGAAGGGAACGGTTAAATGAAGGCGAAGCCAGTGAAAACATGTGGCATGTGAAAGAAAACAAAAGAAAATTTCCGCAATATCATCTCTTAATTAAATTACTGTGATGTACGATAATATCAATTATCAGGCTGAAGCTAATCCAGACTAATCATCCAGTCAGCCAGTTATAAACAGTGCATATCAGGAATGTAAATCTTCTCTTTACCAGTAATACACTGCTTAACTCCTGGCAATTCATTTCAAAGCAATTTGTTTGTTTACAGTGATTCAGCTTGACTTCATTTCCAGTAGTAAATGCTGATCTGACTAATAAGCTCCTCAGTCTATAGATATAGCTCAGTTATTATCACTGTTGTGATACAAAAAAACTACAGCACACTATTACATTCTGTGACTGTTTTGTCATTTAAAGCAATTTAAATCCTAAATTTATTCATTCTTGCACATTATTTGTTCAAAGTAGAGGAGCAGCATTGCATCCTCATCCTCAGATTAATACATAAAGCTTAAAATGTGCAGTATTGGGGGCCGTTGGGTGCACACTGTTTACAATAAGTTAATGACATCATTTCTCATTTCCGATACATTCAGTTCAAACCATATCTAGTGGATTCAAGGCAAATGCAAAAGTAATGTGATGCAGTATTGATCTTCAAGAACTCATTTAAATTAATATCACACTCGCATTGGACTATTATAAAGCTATGGGGTCCAAAAATTTATTTATAATTTATATACAGAGGCATTTGTCCAGAAAAGAAGTTGGCTACATTGTGTCACTGGATGAGAATTAGGGGGGAAAGTTTGTTTAGAGGACTTTAGAGAGTCATGAGAATAAGTTTCCTTCCCACTATTACACAAATAAAAATATACCACTCGCACTGGTGCCGTACAGTGACTGAAGTCATGACTGTGTGTATCTGTTGCAAGTTATTTATTTACCTTGGCTTCAATTTCATATCCAACTTAATTGAAAGGATACAGAGATCCCAAAGTTTATTTACTTGGCAAAAATGATCAACAACATTAGAGATGGGAAGCAAACCTCTAGTTCCAAAATAGGTGAGTAATTCAAAAAGCACAGAAAAAACTCTGGCATCAACATGAATAGCAGAGCTCTCTTAAGAATCACCTGGCCAACAATCAACAACGTTCAGAGGATGCTAAAGATGCATCACAGATTTTGTCCTGCAGAAATATCCCTCTGAAACACTTTCACGAGCACTGAATCAACAGCCACGCACAGCCAAGCCCGGCCAAAAGAGTTAGAAGACTGAGAGGCCAATCAGTTTGTGACAGAGGTCCTAACCTCATTAGATCTGCTGTTCTTCTCGCAAGTGTACATTCAGCTGATTGTGCTCTGTAACCTGACTCACTGTCCTATGAGAGACTTCTGAGATGGGTCATGCTCAGAGAGCATCACAAAAACTACTATATCTGTGTACTCGCTCTGATCTGACTCAGAAACCCAGAGATGCTCTAATACTGTCCAAATAAATAACTCCCGGTGTGACTCCGTCAGCGCTTTGATGCAGACAGGATGTGTCTCTTGCACAGCGTTGATTCCTAGCAGTAGCAGTATGTTCATGCTGTAGTAGTTAAGAGCAAATCCAGGCTGATTTTACCAAAGAATATTTATACTGCAGTGAGTTACATGTGCAAATGTATCCAGACACCCTTTCTAATTAGTGAATATTGCTACATCAAGGCATAGGATTACAGTTGTGTACACACACCTTGTATATTATCCATAGAAAAGCACTGCTAATAAAATGGGATGCTCTAGAGCAGCCACATATGAGCCAAAGGTCACAATGCTCAATGCCAAGTGTCAGCTAGAGGGGTATTAATCCCCCAGCACTGGGCTGTGGAGCAGTGGAACTGTGTTCTCTGGAGTGATGAAGCTCTATCCAGTACCTTTGGGATGAGTTCAAGTGCCATTTTTGATTCAGAACTAATCATCCAACATCAGTACCTGACCTCACTAATGCTCTTGTGGCTGAATGCAATCAAATCCTTACAGCAATGTTCCAACCCAAGGCATAAGTCTTCACAGGAGAGTAGATGACATCACTGCAGCGAACTCCCTATTAATACCCTTGACTTCAGAAGAAACTTTGGATGAGCAAGTGTCTACAAACGTTTGGGCGTATAGTGTAACTTCTGACTGAGGTGAAACAGAGCAGCAGGTCACTATGACTGAAAATAAGTCATCTTTTTGAATGCCAAGAACTAGTATAATCAGACAGAGGTTAAATCCATATAAGCATATTTTGCAGCAATAAATAAAATGTGTTTTCCTTCTTCCGTAAACTTGCCAAACGTTTTGTTACAATGTCAGATTTACTTACCTGTGCATTTAGAAGACTGCAATGTTGATCTCTTGATAGACTTGATGATAATCTTTAAGGCCCACGGTATGGAAATGCACCTCCTGACAATGGTGACACAACTGGGCCTTCTTTGTGTCACTTGAACTTCACCTCCACTTCAACACTGTCCCAACACAGTCATTTTCAGAATGAACTCCACTGCTCCTTAAACATGCCCCTATCACTTCCTCACTAGTTGACTGGCTAGAGGAAATCCCTACCTCTCTAACTCTCTCTCTCACCCCCCAACCCCCAGCCTGCTGCTCTGCCCCCAGACACAGTCCAGTCACTCTATCTTTCTTCTCCCATCTATCTGTCCTTCCCTCCTCCCACCCTCACAGCCTACGCTAACAGGAAGTGCAGCTGGCTTTAGAACCCCTCTGACCTCTCAAATACACGAGTGAGTGAGGTGATGCTGACGGACTCAATATTTTGCTTTTTGTGCTCAACTTTCTTTAGTTATTCTAACACGGCAGCAGTTCATATCCTGTGTCAATAGGATTACACCAGTCTGCACCTGAAGGCTATCTGACTAATACAATCAAGTGAAACAAAACAGTCTGTAGTGTTGTTCTGCATGACGTTGTATGACAGGGTACGTTAACAGGGCAATGTATAACTCAAACCACAGTAAATGTTACTGTTCTTTTATCAACTGTAGACACTCAATTGTAGTCCCATAATATACAAGGCCGTAACTTAGAAAAATGTACTGTCATTTGGAGACGTCAAAGCTTTATAATCACAGCGATTTGGACCAAAAGCACAGGATACATTAACCCTGATGGATGGCTCAGAATGTTTTCCACATATCCTGTCAGGAAACTCATCTGTCTCCATCTGCCAAGACTCATTCTGATGTTTCCAGAAACCTCCGTAACGGTGGATTCAACTGTGTGCTGTAATTTACAATAGCACAAAATTTAATTTTGCCTAATAATTGATCATGAAAAAATACAATTAAATGACACAAATGAGTGCATGGAAAAACCCACTGAACCCACCCATCTTGATTCATTCAAACTTAACAGGACTCTTATAAAAGGATTGCAAGAACATTCAGCAAGGGGTTGAAATTGCAGCTCACTGATAAAAGAAGTTTATTTACAGAATCAATTTAATTAGCCCCTTAAAATCTCAGGCTTATTACATTCTAAGGCATATTATCCAATAACTACAGCGACTTCAATGCAAATTGGCTGAGCTATTCTTAGGTTATAGAAGTGTGTAATAAAACTTTGGGCCTGCTTGTGGGCCCTGGCTATTTAAGGGATTAACAAGATGTTCTGTTGTGCAACATTTTAGGCACCTGAAAATTAAAAAGCTATTTACCAGAGCTGTAAGCATTTATGTTCTTAGAAAACACTAATATTAGAATAAAAACACGAATATTAATACACTAAGTAGTGATTTTACATGTGTGTTTGGTGAACCATTTCCAAAGCTCTCACTGTTTCAGCCTGGTATTATTTGTTGTCATCATCTTACCCTTGGTTTGCCTAAATAATGCTTGATTATGTTAAATGTCTTAATGAAATGTAATAAATCCATGTGAACGCTGGAGGCATCCAGGAGAAATTTGGAACCAAACTTTGTTGTTCAAATTAGCTCACAAGATATCAACTACTTTTTTTCCAAAACAATTCTTGTTACTTTTTTACCGTATTTATGTTTATTTGTATTTATTCTAATGATCTATGGTGATTTTACAAGCAAGAACAATAAGATAAATGGTTTGAAACAATGTGCTTAGGTGC
>JAILXH010293028.1:13709-25803 GCA_023558415.1 Piaractus mesopotamicus | reverse complement strand
TGTGTGTGTGTGTGTGTGATCCTCTGGAGAGAGCGACACTTCACTGCCTCTCTGTGGCTGCACTGATGAACACACACTCCCGCCCACGTGTGTGTTACAGACACAAACCTGTCATCTGTTCCTCCACCCTGTCACCGACTCGCATTTTAACTCACAACAGACCTCCAGTGCCTTGTTTTATAACACTCGAAAAACCGCACACCATGCTAGATATCTTCGCTGTCATAAGAAAACCTTGTGACTCCATTTATTTATTTATTTATTTATATTTCGCACCATTTTGACACACTAGCTTTCACAGTCTGAACATTTCACGAAAAAAGAAAAGCCTAAATAAACATAAAAAAAACTGAAAGGTATGATAATGTAAAGTACAGTACTGTGCAAAACTCAGAGACCACCCTTTAAGTTATTTACTTTTAAACATTAAGAAAAAAGCAGAAAACCTATATTTAACAGACATTTTCCCAGAAGCCTCAAAAACAACATGCAGTATCAATTCTTTCAGGATTTAATGTGTTTACCATTTGCCTTTATTACAGCTTCAGCTCCGCAGGGCTATTTTTCCACACCTTCAGTCTTAGAAGGTGGTTGCGTTTTCTACTTCTCACAATCCAAGTGGTCCCTATCGCATTCTGTGATGTTGAGGTCTGGACTCTGGGCTGGTCTGTTCATTATACTGAGAGCATGAGCAGCACCTTTGTTCAATAAGTACATTGTGATCTTCTCAGCAGTGGGCTTGGTGTTGTTATTTTGCTGGAGGTGAATTTCTTCTCAATCAAACCTTTTTCAAACGGTTTGTATTTGCATTTGTTTGTACTTATCAGCGTTTATGATGGATTTAATCAAAAACAAATCACTAGGTTCCAATAGTTCTTTACCCCAAACTTGTACGGGTCCTCCACCATGCTTACTGATGATTGTAGACATGGTTTAGAAAATCTTACATTGCTTCAGCGGCATTCAAACTTCCTTCTGTTACCTATAAAGATCTCAAATTTAGATTCATCAGTCCATAAAAAACCCTACTCCACCTTACTTCACATGTCGGATGTTCGTTCGTTTTACTTATCTAACACTTTTCAATGGCCCAAAGACGTTTACATTAGGAACGTAACACAGATTTTAAGATGTTAAGTCAAGAACATTTTTTTTTTTCTCATTTAAAGTTACTGTTAAGAGGAAGACAAGAGGTTTTACAACAAGAGTGAAGATATTTCGAATAAGGCATCCATTGTCCACTGAGGCAGAAGTTGGCATGTGCCCAACATACATACCTGGATAAATGATTCGTCCTTTTCAACACTGTTCATATTACACCTTTACACCTCGAGTCCGCTTTTATTCGGAGTTAATGGTTATCATAAATAGCACCAGACGCCCATCTTGTTGAGTCGTTCGCTTTTGTACTAAGTGTACTCTGACCTCCCGCGGCTGAGGTCTAGAATAGCTGCGGTTCTGCTGGTGACTGCCAGTGTGTGATAAGGTTGCTGTTTATGCTAAGTTCTATAATTCATTACAAACTCAGTTCCAAAAAAGCTGGGACAGTTGGTTAAATACAAATTAAAATTGAAAGCATTGATTTATAAATCTACTTTGACCTGCATTTGAACAAAAACAGAACAAAGACAAGATTTATAATGTTTTCTCTTATCTACTCCATTTCTTTGTGTAAGTATTTGCTAAGGCTGAAATTGATGCCTGCAACACATATGAAAAACTGTAGACAGGGGCATTTAAGATTAGGTACATTGTGAAATGTTCGAAAACAGGTGATGCAAATATGCTAGAATGTAAAGTTTGCTAAGTATGTAATGTAAGCTTAGTCCTTTATGAGCAAGGATGGATTGAGGCTTGCTACTTTGCAATAAATGCATCAGTGAAAAATCCAACAGTTTAAAAATATATTCCTCGGCCAAGGATTACAAGGGTTTTATGCAGTCATAATATTATCAAACGATTCAGGGAATCGGGAGAAATCTGCATTCGTGAAGAAAAAGGTTGAACACTACAAATGAATGCCCATGTTCTTCAACCCCTCAGACGGCACTGCATTAAAAACCTGCATCTTTCCGTGATGGATATCACCACATGGTTTTGAGGATACTTTGGAAAACCGCTGTCAATAAACACCATCCGTCGTTGCGTCCATGAATGCAAGATAATACTGTACTATGCGCAGCGGTCCTGTGTGTCCTATGTGAGAAATGAACTGATCCTCAATAGAAACATGTATTGTAGTCTGTCAACCTTTTAGATTATTTATGGAAATAATGGACATGGTGTTAATCTCAGAATATGACAACAAAGGCCTCGTACCATTGCAGAGCTGAAGACTTACATTACACTTACTTTAGTCCCCAAATGTTTATTAAGTGTTGTTAAAATGAAAGATCATGTAATACAGTGGGATACATGTCCCCATCCCAACTTTTTTGGAACGTGTTGCAGGCATCAAATTTGGAGTGTATATTTACACAGTTCATAGAGTAAAAAAATATTGTGTTTTTGTACCATTTTCAATTTAATACAGGTCAAAGGGAGTTTACTGATCAGTGCTTTCTGTTTTATTAGCATTTCACGCACTGTTCCAACTTTTTTGGTATCGGGTTTGTAATTCATTGACTGTTGTTTAATTAATCTTAAATCATTTTCTATAGCCTGTCTCACTTTGTCCATTACAATAGCTCCATTATTCAGAGTTCAAAAAGTATTGGAAAATGCCAAATGACATGCAGCATCTGAAAGAAATGCGACAATATCTATTACTATATTAAACCCAGGCCCAGACCGCAATCCAGTGAAC
Source organism: Piaractus mesopotamicus (assembly GCA_023558415.1). Lineage (NCBI taxonomy): Eukaryota > Metazoa > Chordata > Actinopteri > Characiformes > Serrasalmidae > Piaractus > Piaractus mesopotamicus. The sequence continues at coordinate 22,997 of JAILXH010293028.1, read as the reverse complement.
ATATGGCTTGAAATATACACTGAGAAAGGTGCAAATCTAAAGTTTTTAAGATAAACTTACAAATGTTAATCTTTTGTTTTCACCTCGGCTACCATTACTAGCTGCATGCAAAGTACCTTTTAGCTGGAAAACATTGAGTTTGGGAAGAGTTAGTTAGCTGATAGGAAATGTGATAAAATCTCGTTTAGTATTCTCACTAAATGAAGTTGAAAATTATACTCCACTAAATCTATATGAGTAGAGTGTAAATTATGAGCATGATTCTGCTTCCTGTGTGTTATAGTTTTACTGCATGGCGTAGTCCTTTGTGTCTGGTGTGTGGTAGCCATAGCTATTTTTCTGTGCTCCCTTCACTGGGCTAAATATATTAGAACCTATGATGAAGGAGACTATAGACTTCGGACATCTCATATTTCTTGAATATGAGAACGTATAAAGTGAAGAGATGGTAAATTGCTTATCAAACATCTTAATTTACTTGTCAATTTTTAGAACCTTAATGACTTTAATGAAATTGGAAAATGCTGACTTGTAAGACACACTAGCTAATACATTGTTGGTTGTTCATGAGTAGCTTAGAAAACCTTTGTTTTTCCTTGTCTGGTTATGTAATGTTCGGTGAGGGTGACGTAGTTGGTATTACATCAGGTTTAGGTGACCTAGTGAGACTGCAAGCAGTACAAAACTAAGTTAGCAGAACGTATCAAACAGCCTGTGTGAAGAGTTGTTGCCTAGTATCTTCTACTTCCATGGTTATGGTGTTAACGCAGACTGCTGCAGACTTCAATGCTTAAAGTCTCTTCTCTTGTCGCTGATCAGCAGGGCTGAGTTTATGGTGGCGTTGATGGTGCAATCCCACTGAGCTCCATTACCCAGACTGTGTGTGTTCTCCTCTCTGCACTAAAACCCTCAGCATGTCCCTTTGACCTCATTGCGACCTTTTCGTTAACCACACACAGTGGCCCTCAGCTCCAGCAGGTAAACAACACAAACAGCAGAACAACGAAACCAGAGCTTTAGCTGAATTCTGAAAACAGAGCAGGGTGTTCCTTAGGAGGAGACAGCCAAGAGAGAGAGTGTGTGAGTGTGTGTGTGTGTGTGTGAGAGAGAGAGAGAGAGAAAGAGAGAGAGAGAGAATGAGGCCCTCCAGGGAGTTCCTCAGGCTTCATTTGTGCTACTCTCTGTGGGATCCTCTTTCCTTTCCTTAAGCTCTTTATTGAGGGTTTCCCAAACTTATCACCCCCACTGTTAGCTCTCACCTCTAATACCTCACAATAGAGACAATGCTCACTGTGAGAAAGTAAAAGGAAAGTTTAATGATGCCAGCTGAGTCCAGTTTCACACTAACACTGGCTCATTAACGTCAGTTGTAGAAGAAGGTTTCAACAATGCCTGTACATATTAGGGCCATTACATCAGAGCAATTAAGTGGGGCAGAGGTGAAAGCTAAACTTTAATTGTGTGTTCTTATGTGATGAAAAGAAAGAATGTGGCAAATTACGTAACTTTCAAGATTTTTTTTTTTTTAGCCGTGACTTAAATCCTACCACAAGTGGAATGAATAAGTTTGTAGGAACTTTTATAGTATTGAGTTTTATTTCATCATAATTTATTCATGATTTGAGTTTACTTTTTTAACAACTAATATGCTTAAAACTGCTAAAAACAGATAAATATTGGGTGAATTTCAGTAATAATTTTAGCTATCAGCTAAATTTCAACCTACATACTTCTGCTGGAGTTTACACATTTGCATAACTTTTCTGATGTTGAATTTTATTTCACAATGATGTATTTATTCACACTTACCCTGATCATTTTATTACAAGTTTGCAGATTGATAGGAACTAATTACAGTCTCCCTCTTTGCCCAGAACCACAATTTTTGTCATGTTTAAATAAATAAATAAATACATATATTTACAGCATTTGTGTTTAATAATAATTAAATACAAGGGCAATAGGTAAAGTACTGTCTTAGACATCAGAGAAAATGATCTAAAGCCAATTATTTGGGAAGTAAGCATTGATTTATTTAAAAAACACTAGCATTAGAGAAAATACAAATAAACAATACATTAAAATTCTTTGCCATTTCCAAAGCTATTCTCAAGGAAGTCCATTATTTACTGTTACCGTCTAGTACATAGTGTGGCTTTTGCATCCTTCATTAAATTAAATAAGGTATGCTGATAATGGAATTTGGCATGTGTCTGGGGTACAGCGAGAGGTTAGGGGCCAAAGTTGTGTTCTTAACTAAGATATAACTTTAAAAAAAAAACGAACTCTTGTTATCTTGTATTATATATATATTTATTTGTGCTTAATCTAAAGTTATATAATGTTTTTACTGACAGAAACACATGTACTGCCAAGATAAATAGCTTAAAATACTTTTCTTGCCTTTTTAATCCCACTGTGTTTATTTTAGAAGCTGAAGAAATGTTTGAGTGGCAGCTCCGAACCCCGGTGATCTGACATGAAACGACCTCTTAGCTAATCGATAAGCTAAACTCATTAGCGTCCTTATGCGCTTTATGGTAAAGCCCGCGTTCATTAGTGTCTCTGGTGTTTGGTTCCACAGATGAATGCTTGATGGCTAAATGGTTTCTCCTTATCCATGCTGTGCTTTTAGACCTCCTTTTTCCACTCAGTTGGTTTTTCCCACACCATCAGCTGGCAGGGAAAGACTGATAGCATGGCTGAAGCTCGCTTCTGTTTGCTTTTCTCGCTGATTACGTTAGCTCACACCACACGCGCACACACGTGCTCGCGCATTCACAGAGACACACGCTAGCCATCCCCAAAAGTCAAGAATATGACACAAACCTTTTGCTTTAACAGGAGTCCACATTGACTAAAACTTCCATCACTGAGATTTTTTTCTTTCTTGCCTGGCCAGTTCTTACCCCCAATCTTTTCTCCATTCTGCCTCAAGATTGCTGAGAGCATGTTCGATCTGCAGGTTTTCTCTCGTGTGTTGCTCAAAAGTACAAGAGAAATGAGCAGGCGATTGCAATTCGGAATATCGACCACCTCTGGGCCCTAATTCTGCGATGCTGCTGTTTGACTGCTTTTTGTTCCCATACACACTAACAGGAGCAGGTCAGAAACTGGCCACTGATGAAGGGCTAGAGGATGGCTAACACAAATTGTGTTTCAACAGGTAGGCTGCAGTCACTATACACCAGCAAAGTGGAACTATAACAGAGGGGTTTCTAATGAAGTGGACAGTCATGGAAATCAGTGCTTTGTTGTATTGATCTGCATGTAATCTCAATTACGTAATCTGATTACAAAAAGCACATACTTCTAATTCCTAATATTGAAAATATGCACGATGAGATCTAAAAATATGCTAATAACTAGTTTATTTTTTTAAGGATTATGTTGATCAGGCAGCCACCATAAACTAGTTTTTGCTTTGTATGCCCATAATACCATTATGACTGACAACTGTAATTACTGTGCATGTTGTCTCAGGAGAAAACATAATGTAGCTTCTGATGGACTTAATGTATCTTCAAACAGTGCAGTCGATAATCGACCAAGCACAGAAACAGCTTTACTTTCAAGCCAGTTGTGCACTATACAACTGAAAATCCTAATAAATGTATAAAATAGAGAGCAATTTAATGTCAGTCTTTTGAAAAATGTGTTTATGAGCACATTTGACCATTAGGCAAAAAAGAGGGTCAGACATCAGACAGCCGCTGGTCACTTGGGAGCTGTATTAGAAGGCTAAGGAGTTGACTTTACCAAATTATCTGCGCCATCATTCGATTCTGGTCAAGGCACAGGGAAAAAATCCATTTAAAGTCATGTAATTTGTAACCAGTACCACATTACAGTTTTTGGAGTAATCTACCCAACACTGATGCTCTGTCCAAATTAGCATACTGTGTAGTGTATACTGCATTCTGTACCAGTGTATGTTGTATATTGTATGCTATTCTCATAGTAGTATAGATTATAGCATACAGTATACGACAAAAGCTGTGTGGCATGCTATAGGGAAGGGGTGCAACTGTAGGCGCTGACCCAGTCACACACATCCCATTTTCCTTAGCCATCCAATCACTCCTTAGCAACTGTTGCTAACTGCTGTAGAATGATTTTGGTCAAGAGATGTGCCTGCTTTTGAGAGATACTATGGCAGAGTGTAGGGTGTTGTTTTCTGTTCATCTTCAAAGCCACTAAATGTCAGCTTTGGATTCGTCTGTGTGGAAAACCTGGATGGTTTCCAAAGACATCTATGTTTTCCTATGTTTGCTAAAAGGAAAGTCATTTAATTTTCATTTTATTCGTAGCTGTTGATGACTTAAGTTAGATGAAGTAAGCAAACTAAATGAATTAATTGTTTAGAGCTAACCAGGCAGGTACGTCACTGGTTACATCTTCCTGAAATGACCGTGTTGCATTTTGCAGTAAATCATAAAGATAGCTTTGGCATAATGGGGAAATTCATGTTAGTCATGATACTGCATACTACTTATAAATTTTGGGCACAGTCAGTACGGGAGTAGTCTGCAGTAGGCCATTATGAACACAGCCTGTGTAAAACCTGAGTGGTGAATGGCATCACCTGCATAGTTATAACCCTGAAGTAGAATGTCTGTCTTTAATATTCAGATGGTTCTGGAGACTTTGTTAAGCTGAATCAGGTGTGTTAGAGCTGGGTTGGAACTAAAATCTGAACGCTGGCAACAGAGTTAAAACTAAACTCTGCAGGGTGTTAGATTTCTGGGATCAGATTTGGAGGTGGCTAGGTGATCCTGGCCTGGGCCTGAGCAACCACCTCTTTGAGCCTCTGTGCCGGAGCAGATGTTTATGAGAGAAAGCACGCTTCTCTCTCGTACTCTCAGTCTCTCACGTCCATGAGCAGAAACACCCCGGGCGGATTAGGCATGCCTCAGCCTTGGCCATATTTACATTCCTGCAGGATTTCACACCCTTAGCTCTACTCCGCCTCTCCTCATCACTCTCACGCCTCTCACACCACACAGCCCAGATGCACAGAGGCCCAGGCCTGGATCATCTACCCCCCATGTACAAATCCCAGATATGGAACACCCTGCAGAGTTTATTCTGCTGTTTAGAAATTTGGAATCATTGTTCAAATGTTTGGAATCGATGTTTTAATAATAATAGTGGTAATAATGATAATAATAATAATATTTTGTTGCAGACATCAGCATAAAATGATAGTAATATGATACTAGTCCTGTACACAGGTTTCCAAAAAAAAAGATTTGCTGGATGAAGAAGAGTTGTAGAAGATTCTGAAATTAAAACTAGAAGTGTAGGCGATGTGTATATAATTACAATTAGAAAATCGACAAAACCTGATTTAAATAAGAATTTATATTATTTATAACCTCTTACTGTTCCCAAAAAACTCTGCAGGACGGTGGATCTCACGACCTTGATACATAGCATGACAATGCATTTAATCTACTTGATCTACACAGTTGTGTACGTACTCTCCCTGGTCACTTTTTTAGAAATCCCTCCTTTGTAGCTCCACCTTGCTGGTGTACAGTTGGAGACTGCAGCCTATCTGTTGATTTGTATTACTGTCCCCTCATCAACGGTCAGTTTCTGATCACAAAGCCACTGCTGGCTGGATGTTTTTGGGTTGACTACTCTCAGCTGAGCAGTGACACTGACTGTAAAAACACTGCTGTGTCTGATACACTTGTACCAGCACCACACAATAAAATGTGTGTTCAGAAACTGACCAGTTGACCAGTAAATGCGTTAGAGGATGTGGTTGTACGAACAGGTAGGCTACAGTCTATAATTAGACACCTGTATAGTGAGTCTATAAGGTAGAAAGCCAGTGATAGGAGTTTTTAATTAAGTATGTAAATGTTTGTTTATGTTTGTGTGTGTGTCTGTGTTCTTGCAGAGGACCAGATCCCTCATGGTTTTCCCACCATAGACATGGGCCCCCAGCTGAAAGTAGTTGAGAGGACGCGTACGGCCACCATGCTCTGTGCAGCCAGTGGAAATCCGGATCCAGAAATTTCCTGGTTTAAGGACTTCCTGCCCGTAGACATCAACGGCAGCAATGGCAGAATCAAGCAGCTGCGCTCAGGTGAGAGAAATCACCCTAATAACCCCTTGCCAATCTGATACACACTCAGGAAATGCAATTAAAATGCAGTTAATGTCAACACATTTTCAGTTTGTCAAATAGTTAAGCCTTTGGTTTATTTAGCATTCAGGATTCCGAAAGTCCTGTTTATTATTAGTATGAAGCTGTTTTTGCAGCCATTAACCTGAGCACCATTCAATGACATTAACCTGAGGCTTAAGGAATTTATAGACAAACTGTACTGCATTAGGTCTGAAGTAGAACAAGGAAGAAAGTTTCAGCTCAGTGGCCCTGCAAATGCGCCAGTTGTTAATGACCCTAACCCTACAGCCTGGAACACGGGGCTAAGCATTAAAACGACTTAGCGACTTACTTTGACCAGCTTCATCAGCCTTTGTCACCAGAGAGATCTAGCGAAGCGAAACTGATGAACAAGTTTCTGTTTGCTCTATCCATTGCATGGCCACTGGACATTTATGTAATTTATTTGTTTTGATAGAGTCCATTATTTGATCCCTAAATTAGAATTGCTCTCAAATTATAAGCCTGTGGTGAGAGGCTTTTTCTATCAAGAAATGCTAATCAGTTCTTTTTCCCTAACTCAACGGCCTTCTCCCCGCTCCCATAAAGAAAATAATAATAGAAATAATTCAGCATCCTTTGTATCTAATGGAACCTTATCGTGGCTGGAACATGTCTCTGTCTAACAGTAATTACCAGACTAGTGATTCCTCCCTAGCAGTCGATCAACAATCTGTTTACAATGCAGCACGCGTGATGAGCAAGCAGAGAGAGAGAGAAAATATAAGAGAGGAGGCAGCTTTTGCAGCAGATGCTCTCTAGCTTGCGTTTCTCACACTGCTAATGTGCAGAAAACATGAATGCAGAAGATATATGGATAGACAGATATATAGACAGAGAGACAGACTTACTTAATTCTGAAGGCCATTGCAGAGTTATAGCAGCAACAACAGAACTGTACAGATATCATATATACAGTCATATGCAAAATTTGGGCGACCCTTCTCTAACTACATGTTTTCGCTGAATTTAACATACTGGGGAAAAATAAAACATAAAATGTAGTCTGAGGAAAAGTTATGGCACATTTTATATTTTGTGTTTAAAATGAATTCTGTATTATTACATTTTTAAAATGAAATAGAATTGTGCAAAAAAAAATCATATGTAAATTTGCTCCCTGCAAAGAAATTTTGAACTTATTTTCACTTAGAAAATCAATAAAGTATATTATTTGGCAGGGGTTGTTCAAACCTTTGCAATGGACTGTATATTAGAAGTTATAAAATTTACAGAAAGTACAAGATCAACGCTATGTTACAGTGTGCTACACTGCAACTGAACATTTGCAGACAAGGCAAACTGAGGTAGATTTTAACCCCTAAAGCTAAGGATCCATATGAATGTCCGCACACTTTCATAACGAAGTAACTTACATATTAGTTTCATAGTAATTACTGAATAATTCATAGCAGTTGCTGAATACTTAATCTGAAGACTCATAGCTGAATAAATAACCTGCAGTTTTAGGGATTAAAGGTCCAGTTGAACATTTTACACATATGTGTTCTATGCAGCAATATAAAACCGTTCCTCTGTTCAGCTAAAATGCTGTGCAAGTGAGTGACAGTCATTGCACACAATCTAATGGTCATGGATACCGTTTACAGAGAACTTCAGGGTCTTACCTTATATTTTAAAGATTAAATGATAAACAGAACTGTTATTCCAAATGGAAAAGGGAAACCATGTCGGTGTTCCTCCTCCTTTGGCCATGGTGAAAATATAGTAAAGCTCTGCTATTTTTCACCATGGCCGTATTCAACACTGTAGGCTTAACCGAAAGCCTCAGTGTGCCTTAAAGCCCTCGGCAAACTGCTGATGCCTTTAACTCTTAAGCCACACAGTTTCCGGCGGCTTCCCAAGCGTCTCTTACCCTCTCCCTCACAATCTAAACTCCTGTTTTCACACCCCGAAGTGGTTGGATTATCATCCAGATCTCGCACATCTGCATAATAACCAACACACTTTGCCAAATTATGACCAAACTACTAAGAAAGTTAACAAAATACACTAATAAATCAGATGTTTAACACATGGACATACACTACAGGCAGAAAATGTCCAAAAACCTACAAAAGTTATCTCTAATCAGACCCACTGGGTTCCTCCATTCAGATGCTTATGAAGACTTGATCAGCTCAAGCAGGTGTTGCATCAGGAGTCTATAAAGAAATTAAAAATACTCAATATAATTCTCAGTAAAGAAGAAAGCTTTGCCAGAGTACAGCACTGCAGTGTAACAAACTTGTTTGTTGTTTAAATGTTATTCAGTATTGATTCATGCAGTTTAGATTGAAATGTTATAAAACGGGAACCAAAAAGTGTTAAGACAGTAAAACAGTTCCAAATGTTACTAAATAATATACTGTCGACAAAATTACAATGAATACCTATTTAGTCAGTGAGATTTGGACACTGTTTTCAAAAATGAAGCGTTCAGGGTATTGTTACTGTTATTAGTTCTTGATCAAACATTATTATTATGCTGGACACCTTTTTTTGTAATAATAATGGAATCTGGAATTAAAACCTATGGAATATTGATATCATATTAAAATCATTTATACATGTATTTGCGACCAGATTGTCTTTAAATTATTGAAAACAGTGATCCCAAATTTTTGCTAGGGCCTGTAATGTAACCCATGCATGGTAGAAAACAGTGTAACAATTCAGCTGCTTGAACTGAACAGCCGATAAGGAAGGTTTTCTTTCTTTGTATTGCGTCAGATTTGTGTGGTTTATGCACTGCAGAGCTGTGGTAGGATTTAAAAGGCCACAGTTGAGCTGGGAGTGAGAATATGGTTCACACTAAAAATAACCAGAGATCAGCACTGAGTCACTTACTGAAGAAACAGCACACTAAGAGAGAAAAAAGCATGTACAGCATACAATGTACAGTCTAGAATACATATATGCACCACAGTCAGTCGTTCTTTATGATCACAGGAGGTCATTTACAGCTTATAATAAAATCAACCTGTAAGGTTTCCATCCAGAGAGCCGATCAAATTCTACCGCTATTTCTTCATGGACAAGACAGGAAAAAAGACGGACAAAAAGAAAGAACAAAAAAATCTTTTCCTGCTCGTTTCTTTTTTCTC